>CAUYQV010096894.1:0-57490 GCA_963574575.1 Galagoides demidoff
TGTGGCGGGCGCCTGTGGTCCCAGCTACTTGGGAGGCTGAGGCAGGAGACTCGCTTGAGCCCAGGAGTTGGAGGTTGCTATGAGCTGTGATGCCATGGCACTCTACCCAGGGGGACAGCTTGAGGCTCCGTCTCAAAAAAATAAATAAATAAATAAATAAAATTCCAACATTATCAGGCAAAATTGTAAAACTACATCACCATAGGTAATAAAATGAGGGCACAAAAAAGTTAAGGCCTTATGGTATCAAACTTACTTATAATGTAGCAGCAAACTATCCAAAACAAAACAGAAAAAAACCCCATCACTAATCAAAAAAATCTCAAACAAAAAGAAGAAACACTTTGGTCAGCAAAGTGACCCAATCTTGCAAATCTAGAATTTACATTACATCACTTCTTTAAAGACCTTTCTGTCCTGGTTTTGTGCCTAAAAGTCCAAGATGGTTTCTCCTAATGCCAGTCACTCCTCTGGGACAATCGTAAGATGCTGGTACTCCTCGCAGATAAATTTTTCTGCCTCTAATTCCAGGCCCCATAAAATTTTTGCACACTCTCTAATTTTTTTCTGGTGCAGTCATCCTAGGGGACATATTCAAAAGCCTACTGAGTATTTCTACTTGGATATCTCATGTGCCCAAAACTCAACTCTTCAACTCAATCCCACTTTTCCTTTTAATCAACAGTAAACCACAAGAGAGCCATAAACCGGGGATCTCATTGTTGATTCTTCCTCACTCATTTCCTCAAAGTAGTTACTGAATCTTAAAGATCTTTAAAATTTCTTGAATTAGTCACTCCATTACACTCACTGCCAATACTACCTTAGTCATGATGTTATCATGTTTCACCCAAGATTATGGCTATATAGCAGTACTCATCTTCTTGCCTTCATTCTGACTTTCCCTTCTAATTCATCCTACCATCTCAATGATAATGTGGTCTTTTTAAGGTAGGTTATTACTCTGCCTGTAATCTACCACAGCCTTTTTGGGGGGGGGACACAGTCTTGCTCTGCTGCCCCAGCTAGAGCACAGTAGTGTGCTCATAGTTCATTGCAACCTGGAACTCTGGGCTTAGGCAATCAATCAATCATCCTGCCTCAGCCCCCCTACGAAGGCTGGGACTACCAGTGCATGCCACCACACGTACTTAATTTGTTCTATTTTTAGTAGAGATTGCATCTTGGGTTTGCTTAGCCTGATCTGGAACTCTTGGCTTCAAATAATCCTTCTACCTCTTTGTCCTGGAGTGCTGAGGTATGAGCTACCACAGCCAACCTACTGTAGCCTTTTTTTTTTTTTCTTTTGAGACAGAGTCTCACTATGTCACCCTTGATAGAGTGCTGTGACGTCATGGCAACCTCAAACTCTTGGGCTTAAGTGATCCTCTTGTCTCAGCCTTCCAAGTAGCTGGGATTACAGACACCCACCACAATGCTTGGCCTTTTTAGGTCACAGTTGCCACTGCTGTTTAGCTGGCCCAGGTTGGGTTCAAACCTGCCAGCCTGGTGTATGTGGCCGGTACGGTAACCAAGCCCCTATTGTAGCTTTTAAGACAAAATTCAAAATCCTAAGTACAAATGTGCTTTATGATTTAGGTTCTCACCAATCAGTTAGTTTCATCTTCCACCTCTTCTGCAGAACATACTATCTACTGCATGTAAAATTATAGAGATAACAAGTTTCACACACCTTTTTCTCTCCCCTAGTTGGAATGTTCTTCCTTTTAATAAAGCCCACCCTTTAAACCAATCTGCTGGCTGACCTATTTACATTTCTTTACCTACATGGTTACCAATTACCCACTATATTTATAACCCTTATTTTTCTCCTCCTAGACTACAAAGCTCCTCAAAGATTAACTGGGCCAGGCATAGCAGCTCATGCCTGCAATAACACTCTGAGACTGAGGTCAGGAGAACCGATCAGCCTGAGCAAGAGCTGACGAAAATAGAAAAATTAGCAAGGCACTGTGGTGTGTGCCTGTAGTCCCAGCTACTTGGGAGGCTGAGGCAGGAGGATTATTTGGACCCAGAAAGTAATTCGAGGATGCTGTGAACTAAAGCCATGGCCCTCTAGCCTGGGCCAGAGTGAGACTCTAGCTAAAAAAAAAAATAGGCATTTCCTGATGACTCCTTACCTTAAAATCAGTTATTCTTTACTGAAATTAAAATTAGAAGTTACATTCCTTACAAAGGGGTCTTTAGTTCTGTGACATCAATTAGTATCATTTTGACCTAGGAAGTACCCCAAAAGCAAAAGTACTTTTGTTATCTGCCAGTACATCTATAGATGTACTTGCACCAGACACCTATAATTTATGAGTTTTTATACCAACACTGGCCTTATTACTTTGGGTCACAGTTGCATGTCATGTAGGGTAAAACTACACAAAGTAATATTTATCTTACACTGTTGAGAATGCTTTATGACAGATGCATTCAAAATTCAGAAGAACACATGTTTCACGGATGTACTTCATGGTAAACATAGTTAACTATTTCAAGCTGGAGTAAATATCATACACTTAATTTTGTATAAGATAACAAGATCTGTACTTTGGGTATATTTTTTATATCCTTTCATTCCTCCCTGAAATTATCCAACCAAGTGTTAACCTTTACAGTGGAAAACACACATTTCAGTGAATACTGTTACAAACACAAAAACTTTTAGTTGTGGCATATTTTTTGTTTTTATTAATTACTAAGGGAACATGTAAATAGTTCTGAAAATCTAATGTTTTCGAAAACAGAAAACTGCTAGTCATTATACATTAAAAGGGTACTAAAAACATTTTTAGGAAGGAGTAACTATGATGTGAAATTTTGCTAAAACTTTCTGGGCTGTATTCCTCATACATGCTTCCCTTTGATTTACTATCTATACCTTTTGGGGAAAAAAATGTATTATTCAAAATAGTGGCCTCAAAAGTCAAGTAGAAAAACACTAGCTTTCAGGAGGTGGTCTATCATGCACATCATCTATCCAGTAAGAAAGCACAGAAATCTACCCTCTGACTCAAAAATGAGCTTCTTTTGTACAGATATGGTAGGGCATTTTACTGAATTCCTTGTTTTGAAAACTGCTAATCCATAATGGGAAAACTCTAGCAGCTACAAAAGCAATTGCTTACAAAATCTAGGTAGGTTGGCTCAGTGCCTGTAGCTCAAGCAGCTAAGACGCCAGCCACATATACCAGAGCTGGCGGGTTCGAATCCAGCCCAGGGCTGCCAAACAACAATAACTACAACCAGAAAACAGCTGGGTGTTGCAATGGGTGCCTGTAGTCCCAACTACTTGGGAGGGTGAGGCAAGAGAATCGCTTAAGCCCAGGAGTTGAGAGGTTGCTGTGAGCTGTGATGCCACCACTCTACCCAGGACAACAGCTGAGCCTCTATCTAAAAAAAAAAAAAAAATCTGGGTAGGTAATATTGTAGACCTGGTAGGGACTGATCCTATTTTTAAAAAGGGGAGGCAGCTGTTACTCCACCCAATGCTATTATTGCTTGTGGAATCAGGTTCTAGTCAGGGGATTTTTATCCAAAGACTGCCAACTTTTACAACATCATGTGGGCTAAACTGGGTTAAGGCAACATTTAACTATGTACATTAAAAATACAGCTTTGCTACTAAGTGACATAAAAGGAAATACTTTTAAAGCAAAACATCTGAAACAGTAAAAAAACAAAAACAAACAGTCCTTGCCCTTCCCTGCCAGTTGTCTTATTTGGATTCATAGTCTACCTTTAAAAGTTCTAACACTTCACAATCTATCATCCCTGTTATAAATATCTCCCACTCACCACTTCATTCACAAATCATCTAACTCCCATCTTACCATACTTTACCCCACTAGACTAAATCTTCCAAAGACCAATAGGGATGTCTATTCTGTATCCTTATTGTCTGGCACACAGCAGGTGTTCACATTTGGATAGAAAATTAAGGATTATTAAAATCAGAATTGCTGAATACGTATCGATCAAACCTATCCACTAGCTAACTCTTCCACTTTATTATCCATTATAATTCCATTTATGTTGAAATAAAGCCACCAAAAAGTGAAGAAAGCAGAAAAGTTTCAGTAAAATACATATTTAACTTAGAATGAAAATCCTAAAGTGTCTTCCAAGTTAAAAAAAAAACAAAACACAAAAACAGTATTTGTGCAAGATAACAGTCTTACCCCAGGATGTTTTTAGTGCGTTCTAATTCTCTGAAATTCTTAGATGATATCCATAATTCTGAACATTCAATTATCCAGCATATAGTTTCTTATCTACCCAGGATAGAAAGGAATTTTGCTATATTCAAAATATCACTTTCTGCCTAACAATATGCAAATTTTGCATAAAACTAAAGTTCTGTAAAGAATCAAATATCAAAATAATATAATTAAGAGCTACATTCTTGGCAGCTACAGGAATAGAGTAAGATATTTAAGTAAACACAACTCATGGTAGGATCAGAGTCAGTACATTTAACTGTCTCTAAATAACAGGAAGCTCTTAACACTTTAAATTTTTATAATGAAAAATTGGATTGAGGTGAAGTGTTATTTGGTAGGGTATGGAGATGCTATACTCTGGAAACCTGAACACAGGGGCAGACAAAAAGTATATGTAACAAACGACCAGTTAATTATACTGTTTCCTTCAAAAGTAATATAGCTATGACATATCCAAAACAGAGTATGTTATATAATAATCCTACAAAGTTAAAATTGCAACCAAATCTATGCTGGATCTTCAACTTAACTAAATTAAAAAATTCTTAATACTTACAGGTCCCATAATTGTGGCTTGCCAATGAAACACTGGAAGAAAAAAAAAACAACTGTGGTTATCTAAAAATGCACAATTAAAAAAAATTAGGCATAAAAATCAATTTCAGAGTTACTTACTATCATCCCCAACTGGACCTGCAGAACATTGTGCTGGAGGGTCACGGGCCAAATCACTAAGTTCCTACACCAAGACAGAAAATGATGGATCATGCAACCTTAGTTTAAGAAAACAAGCAAATGAAGAATCAACTGCTTCCAATTACTTTTATCCAATTCTTTGAGACATGCAATCGCAATTTATAAAAACCAATAAATTATACTTAGAACCCCAGTCCAGTTCCCGGAACACGCAGGCTCAGTTGTCTAACAGACACATGCAGAGAATCATTCTGGCTAGGATTCATAAAGTATATTCATCAACATGAATTTTTATCACAAGAACAAAACCTGATTTCTCACAAATAAAACAGCTGTAATCACATGCTCTTGTAAGAACTTAGAAAAAGTGTAGCTTACAAATTCATGATATTTGTTCCAACTTCCAGACCATTTCAGAGGCCCTCATTATCTTAAATTCTTTTTCCTTGAACCATACGTCCTATTAAAATCCACTGACCCCATCTTGCACTTGTAAAAAATTTCATAGGGCTAAGTACCATCTTTGTTTTTGATCTTACTCTTACCTCAACCGTTTATCTTTTATTCAACATCCATTTTAAACTATTTTTGAAATTACAACTCTGGAAGAACCTACTCCCATCCAGGTAGAAAATAGCTTACTCAGAGCAAAACACACCATTTGCACAATACTATATGCACTAATTATTCTCAACCAATATGTACTTAACCCTTTTGTAACTTCTGTATAACAAATATAGATCGCCTAATATGAACAAATTGTTTTCTTGCTGATTTAAAAAAAATTTTAAGATGGTAAGCTCAGAGCCCATAGTCCAGTGGTTAGGGTACTGGCCACATACACAGAGGCTGGTGGGTTTGAACCTGGCATGGGCCTGCTAAACATAACAACGACAACAAAAAAAACAAGCCAGGCATCGTGGTTGGTGCCTGTAGTCCCAGTTACTTGGGATGTTGAGGCAAGAGAATCTCTTAAGCTCAAGAATTTGAGGTTGCTGTGAGCTGTGATGCCCCAGCACTCTACTGAGGGTGATACTGTGAGACTATTTCAAAAACAAACAAACAAAAACCCCCCAAAAGATGGCATCCAACCTTACCAAATATGTAACCAGTGTTAAATCATCAAAAAATTAAAATAAGACAAACAGAACCAATGTGAACGCACTATTGTCTTCAACACTTCCAAATTAACTGTCTTAAATTCAGCTGATAGCATACGTAAGAGCCACCCATTAAAAAAGAACAGGCCAGGTACAGTGGCCCACACCTGTAATCCTTACATTCTAGAAAGGCAAGGTGGGTGGATTCACTGAGCTCAAGAGTTCAAGACCAGAGCAAGAGTGAGAGCCCTTCTCTACCATAGTGGTATATACCTGTAATTAATTCTAGCTACTCCAGAAGCGAAAGGAAGAGGATTGCTCACAAGCCCAAGAGTTTGAGGGTGCTGTGAGCTATGACACTATAGCACTCTATCCAGGGCAACAGAGTGAGACTCTTGTCTCAACACAATAAAAAAAATACCCTGGGGTATTCTAGGGATTGTGGTAACTTTTTAATTTCTTTTCTTATCTAACCATGGAAACAATGATCGATCAAAAGGTAATGCATGGGATTCAGTTTGAACAAAACAGGGGACCATGCACATATACCAAAGACCAAGTACTAGAAAGAATAATCTGGGCCAGATGTGATGGCTCATGCCTATAATCTTGGGAGGCTGAGGAAGATCTTTGGGAGGCTGAGGAAGATCTTTGGAGGGCAGGAATTTGAGACCAAACATAGTTCAGACTCTACCTCTACAAAAAATAGAAAAGTTAACTGGGCATGGCTGACTAGCCTGTAGTTCCAGCTACATGGGAGGCTGAGGCAAGCTCACTGCTTGAGCTATGATGCCATCACATTCTATCCCAGGCAACAGAATTGAGACAATGTCTCTCAAAAAGAATGAAAAAAAGAGAATCTGTCAATAGCACCAATCTACCACAATATTAATGCACCTATTAACAGTTAACTCCAAGACACATTCTTCTTTCATTTAGGCTACTAGAAGATTGATATCCTACAACTAAGGGAATTCAAGGGTGAAAACAGACTTCCCAATTGTGCACATTCATTTTCCTCCCTCAACTGATTTTTGGATTTCAGTGCAAAGTCAAGGACATAATGCAGAACAGTATAAATAGCTCTCCTTCTCCCAAAGGTACAGGGATGGGAAGAAGAGTTAATTTCCATTAAACTGGGTATAGTGGCATGAGCCTATAATCCCAGCTACTTATGAAGCTAAGGCAGGATTGCTTGAACCCAGGAGTTTGAGGATGTAGCACACTATTATTGTGCCTGTGAATACATACTGAAGGCTAGTCAGGGCAACACAGCTAAGATTTTGTCTCCAAAAAAACAAAAAAAAGCCCCAACAGGCTAAACAGACCTTTGTTTTGTACACTTACAGATTCTTCTTTGGGCTCATTTACTAAAATGCATATGCAGTGAAGAGAATTCTCTTTAAAGCATAATCAAATCTGAAAAACCAGCAAACCTTTTGGTCTTTTAGACAGAAGGTAATCACCTTTTTTAAAGACACATACAGGACTACTTATGCTCAGATCTCAAGGTCTTATCAGCCAACTCCTCCAATCTTGGATGAATGAAAAGTATGACACTGTTTTCTGCTGGCATATACCAACCAGGCATGCTATAATAGTGGTCTCTGGCTTGAGAGTTGGCAGGGTTATGGATAAACATGGGAAATTTATATGCACAAGAAAGAAGATGAACAGCTCTGCCTTAAAGGTCAATGCTTATACATGATTATTATTTCATTATTTGGTAACACCATAGTTGACTCCAGTTTTTTGTTTTTTTTTTTTTGTTTTTTTTTTTTTGTGGCTCACACCTATAATCCCAGCATTCTGGGAGGCCAAGGTGGGTAGACTGCCTGAGCTCACAGGTTTGAGACCAGTCTGAGCAAGAGTGAGACTGTAAAAAAATAAACCAACAAAAAACCCAGCTTGGTGCCCATAGCTCAGTGGTTAGGAATGCCAGCCACATATACCAGAGCTGGCCCAAGCCAACTAAACAACAACTACAACAATAAAATAGCTGGGCGTTGTGGCAGGTACCTGCAGTCCCAGCTACTTGGGAGGCTGAGGCAAGAGGATCACTTAAGTCCAAGAGTTTGAGGTTGCTGTGAACTGCAACACACCATAGCACTCTTCTAAGGGTGACAAAGTGAAACTGTCTTCCTTCAAGTTCCTTTGTGATAACATGAAAAAATTCAGTAATGGCTGTCACTCTGTGGACTCCATCAGTAGAATAAGAACTTCAGTAGAACCTCTAAGTTGACCACTTAAGTGAGTGTAACAAACTGGTCAATATACAGAGTTGGTCAACATAGGGAACTAGGCCTACTATACTGATACAAAAATTAGGTCACCTTAAGGAGGCTGTAAATGGAGGTAGGCAGTCCACGAGGAGAGTCTAGTTTAATGTCGGTTTTATACCAGTTTTAGATATCTCAAACAGATAATTTTATTCTTTTCATTTACAACACAAAATCAAAACTTTTCTAAGATCATTCTTGTAAATCTATTATAATGAAACTTATAAATCTGGATGAAACATTCTTGGACTGGGTATAGTATAACCCAATCAAAAGAAATTTAGCAGTGGCAACTCAATTTAAAAAAATAGATACTGAGTGCACTATGAAACGTGTGAAAGCCTCATGTTGAATAATTTAAAAATCTAGCCAGTTGTCTCTTTGCTGTCTTCAGGATTTCAGTGTTTTAAGAACTACCATGTAGTTTGATCTACCATGTAGATCAAAATTTGGGTCCCACCCTGCTGGAGGGGTAAGTCCTCTAAAGTTTTTAATGAGACACTGTTAGCATATTGGAATCACTGAAGGCAAGCACACATCAAAAACTAGATGTTAAGATTTTCCCCTACAAAACTGAGGGACTAAAATTAAATGACCTGAACTCCAACAGAACAGAAGTCTGTAACAGTGCTCTAAACATTGCAACTTGTGAGCAAGTTCTTATTTTTATTGGGTAAGTTTGTATTCTATACCAATGGAATATAACAGATGGTTTTACAATGTAGAAACTTTGGCTTTTTGCTCTGTAAAAAATTATTTGCTAAAGAAAAGCAATCTGAATGCAACTGTAAAAATACCTGAGCTGAGATACTTACACATTTCAACAAAAAAGAATTGAGGGGCAGTGCCTGTAGCTCAGTAGGTAGGGCGCTGGCCACATACATTGAGGCTGGTGGGTTTCTGGCCAGGGCCAGCTAAACAACAATGAAAATTGCAATAAAAAATAGCCAGGTGTTGTGGCAGGCACCTGTAGTCCCAACTGGGAGGCTGAAGCAAGAGAATCACTTAAGCCCAAGTGTTTGAAGTTGCTGTGAGCTGTGATTTCAAAGCACTCTACCAAGGGTGACATAGTGAGACTCTGTCTCCAAAAAAAGAAAGAATAGAGACTATACAGTATTTAACAGGATTTGTTCTAACTTTATTTCCTTAGCTCATACAGCGTATTTCTCATTAAATACAGTACTACAGACCAAAGTCAATGGAAGTTATTAGTTTAAATAATATTGACCTGGCTCCAGGTGTGAATCACTAGAGCTAAGGGGTTTAAAACCAGTCTGAACAAGACCCTGTCTCTACTAAAAATAGCAAAATTGGCTGAGTGTTGTGGCAGATGCCCGTACTTCTAGAGGCTGAGAGATAGGAGGATTTAGTCTGAGGTTACTGTATGCCAGTAGTTCTCAAAGGGTCGCGGCATAAGGAAGGTTGAGAACCACTGTTATGAAGGCACAGCACTCTAGCCTGGGTGACAATGAGAGTCTGTCTCCCCACAAAAAACAAACAAATAAAAAGGTGTTTTGAATGGAACTATTTGATAGGTTCACAAACAAAAAATCCAAATAAACAAAAACAAAAAAACCCAACAACTCCCCACACTCCAGTGTGTGCGTGCAAGTTTTAAAAGAAGGGCTCTTACCATGTTGCCCCAGCTGGATTATAGTGACTGTTCAGAGTCTCGAATTCTGGGGCTCAAGTGTTTCTTCCTGCCTTAGCCTCCATGGGCAGTGGGACTATAAGCATGTGCCTTCATGCCTGGCAATTTGATCAATAAATGCATTCTAAGAACTTATAAATTCAACAACTTTTTGTTCACTGATTGCATGTAGAAAGAATAAAAGACAAGATTTTTAAGGTAAGCAAGTAAAGCATGAAACAAGTAAAATGGTCAACTTGCAGGTGAAACTTTTGGGTAGATGTACAAATACTATTCAGACCACCAAGTTGAGACTCAATTAGAAAAGTACATACACAAATTCAGGCTGGGAAAAATAAAGTGGAAAAAATATTAAGTATTGTTAGTGCATAGATGATTATTTAGTTTTGGTGAAAGCACTCTGATAAACAAAGGAGAAAACCTCAGACTAATTCAACACTAAAAAAAAGAAGCTCAAAGTTGGGTGAAGAAAAAAAAAGAAAGGAGCAATCTAATCTAATGCTAATACAACAAGACAGACTTGGTCACAATAAACATAGGAAGAACAATTTCAGCAAATATTTGCCTCTCATGTTCAAAATGCACTTCCGAAGACAGTTGTAGTTCAGGAATATTAATTCTACTTAAAAAGTTGCATTCAACTAAGAATTGTCCTGGTAACCTTTTGCCAACTTACTTTGAATACATCACATCTACTTACAAGGTTACCAGGCAGCTGGAGATCATCATTTTATGATAGATCAGATCAAACCTTTATATGCTTGCCTACATAAATATACCTTACATTCAATATATTCAAGAATGGGAGGAAATTCATTCCAAATACTTTTCATTATCGTCAGTATGAATTTCAGAAATTCTTATCTCAGAGTTAAAAAATTTAAGTCTTCCTAACCAAAAACAAAACATTAAATAACTGAGTCAATTAAATATTTGGAAGATATATTTTTTGCAACTTGAGATAATTATCCACTTATTAAACAAGTGACTTTTTCATAGATCAAATCTCATACAGCAATTATGCCAAATCCATGGTCATTCTGACCTTATATTTATTATAATGGTAATCTATTTTATCACCATTTAAAAACATACTTTATACATATAAAAATATAATTAAATAGAACAGACATTATTTCATAGCACAAAGTAACTTATCAATAAGTTAGGGTCTTTTTTTTTTTTTTCTTTCAATTTTTGGCCAGGGCTGGCTTTGAACCCACCACTTCCGGCATATGGGGCCAGCGCCCTACTCCTTTGAGTTACAGGCGCCGTCCTAGTTAGGGTATACTTTAAAATAAGAACAATTCAGTTTCACTCTTACAGTTAGCACAAAGAAATGATTAATGTTCCAGGTGATAAATACCCCAATTACCCTGAAATCAAATTGTATGCCCGTACAAAAACATCACATGTACCTAAACTGTCATGTACTTATAGTAATTAAAAATTTTAGAAGATGTATACTTAAGAATCAGTCTGATATGAACAGAGAATTTCCCCATGTTCTAAAACTTCTATAATAACCAGTTCTACTGTTTAACTGGTCACCAAAAAAAGATAAATCAGAAGCTAAAGAACTTGTATAGCTCCCTTTCTTCAAGGAGCATTTAGAAAGTCTATTTTAAACTGGGTATGGCAGTTTATGTTTGTAGTTTTAGCTACTTGGGGAGGCTGAGGTACAATGGTTTAAAGATTTTGAGGTTGCAAAATCAATGACTCCACTGCATCCTAACCGAGGCAATAGAGCAAGACCCTGCCTCAAAAAGGTCTACTTTAACTTATTTTCAAACTATCCTCTCTCCCCTTTTCCCATACAAAGATAAAGATAAAACCCAAATGCAATTTAACATACACAATGTAAAAATACTCATTCTTTGTATGTCTCCTACGGTAACACCATGTATGGAGGCTCATTTTTACTCTAACTCAGAACCACTACTAAGTTTGTTTCTTCACCTCTAAAATGATAATGTTTATTTTTACAGCAGCTTTGAGAAGATGAATGAGACTTAACTCTGGCATACCATGTACTAGGTACTTAAGCAGACCATTTGGAGACTACGGAGACTATCTTGAAGGCAAGATTTCCTAAGGATCTCAATTTGTTTATTAAACAAAAGTAAAACTATCACATAATATAGCCTGTTTAAATCTTTGGCCTACATGACAAATCATTATGCTTAGCTGTCTAGAAATGTCTGGCAAGCATCTGAATTCAAGTACTACTGAAACCAGAGTTAAAAGTCCATGGTACAATCCAGTTTCTTTATTGCCTCCATAAAATACATGTTTTGAATCTAGTGAGTCTTATTAAAATATCTGGGGGAAAAATGTCTGAGAAAAGATGTTTAGTAGTTATTTTTAAATAAAAATTTAATGGCTGGGTGTGGTGGCTCATGCCTGTACTAGCACTGAGAGGAGGCTGAGGTGGGTAAATTGCCTGAGCAAGAGACCCTATGTCTAAAAATAGCTAGGTGTCATGGCAAGTTCCTGTAGTCTCAGGTACTTAGGAGGCTGAGGCAAGAGGAATGCTTCAGCCAAAGAGTTTGAGGTTGTGGTGAGCTATGATACCAGTGCACTCCACCCAGGACTAAGAAGTGAGTCTAAAATAAATAAACAAATAAATAAAAATTAATTAAATGATGGTTCATCTAAACAACATACCCAATGATGTTAAAATCATTATTAAAAAAAAAAAAAAGCTAAAGGGCTGGGTGCGGTGGCTCAAGCATAGAATCCTAGCATTCTGGGAGGCTGAGGTAGGTAGATTGCCTGAGCTCACAGGTTCCAGACCAGCTTGAGCCAGAGCAAGACCTCATCTCTAAAAACAGCTGGGCACTGTGGTAGGTGCCTGTAGTCCCAGCCACTTGGGAGGCTGAGGCAAGAGGATTGCGTTAGCCCAAGTATTTGAGGTTGCTGTGAGCTATTATGACCCCACTACACTCTATCAAGATTGACAAAGTGAAACTGTCTCAAAAACAAACGTCAAAATAAAAACCCTAAAGGCTGGGTATAGGCCCCATATACTGAGGGTGGTGGGTTCAAGCCCAGTCCCAGCCAAACTGCAACAAAAAAATTGCTGGGCATTGTGGCAGGTGCCTGTGGTCCCAGCTACTTGGGAGGCTGAGGCAAGAGAACTGCCTAAGCCCAAGAGCTCGTGGTTGCTGTGAGCTGTGATTCCACTGCACTCTACTGAGGGCGACAAAGTGAGACTGTCTCTAAAAAATAAAAAACAAAAACAAAAAAACTCTCTAAAGGCTAAAAACCTCAAGTTGACCTAGATTACTTTCAAGTGGAATATAAACAAACATATTACTTGAAAGTAACACATTAGAATTAAGAATGTAAGAAACTATTTCTTAAAAAAGGAGTTTTTCTACACATTGGGATTTATGAAATCACTAAGCCCTAAAATGCTAGCATAATTATTCCTTTATTTAAGCTAGTTAATGCTGAATTTCAGCTCTTTACTCACATTAATTCCAAACTCTTGGAACTCTCAACTCATTTCTAAACATCTCTTTAGTAATAATCAAAGATCTAAAATTAGGCCAATAAACTTATATACTAAAATCTATTTTAACATAAATATAGAAAAATAATCTAGGTAATTTAAGGTATTTTAAGAATCAAAAGATCTTTTTATAAAAATAAAAATTCTAATTTTACTTTTCTTTCTTGTCCCTTAACTGGTGGTCAAAACATGTTGTCAGTACTTACCTTCAAAGATACTAAATAATCCCCATGACATTATGTCCACAGAATGAGAAAATAAGACATATCTTTAAAAAAATGAAAGGAAGAGAATAAATCATTGCAGACACTCTTGTTTGTAGCATTTTCTCTACTTAGTAAACTATTACCCATGGAACTGTTTTTCCTTCACTCCAAACATGTGACTGTAGTCCTACGTGACTATCAGCTACCACTGCCCAATTATTTGGACATGGCTAACCATAGAATTTTGTTCCCTCAGCTAGGTGATCAGCTCAAAGGGGTGGAAAGTAATCTAAGCCTGGGCTTGACTTTAGTCCCTCATCTATCCCTATCTTTTGAGTTCTTCCAAATTGAAGCTGGAATGGACAACCCTTCTATAATCAAGAACTATAAGGACGTGACCCAGAACTGTCGGCAGGCATGTGTCCTAGAATTACACGGTGAAGCCAGAAAGGAAAGAAAAAATGACTACATCAGGCAGCAAAGACAACTAAGAGCTGACTGGCATACAGATGTACAATTTCAGTCCCTAAGGTTATAGTGTGCTTTGGATCCTACAGCTACCCCCCCCCTTTTTTTTAACTATTTTCTTCTAATAAATTCCTTATTTGATGTGGGGGGTTATACTAAGGAAGAAAAAAAGTGGGAGAGACTCATTCTAAGAAATGTGCTACTCAGCACCTTTTACCCAAATAAGACACAGTTAATGCTTTAGTTCTGTGAAAACACACTTAAGAAATCTAAATGAAGCAAAGTCAAAATTAAATGTGGGGGAAAACAAGGTCAACGTTGAATCTATAATAGACACTGGAGGTTAATTTAAAATCCATTTCTAAGATGAAAATGTAATGCTGAGCTATTAGCTAAGATTCCCCATCAAAACATTTATTCATTCATATGAACACTGCCTTTTGGTGCCAATCACGTTAGGTTTGAAAATACCAAGATACTGAACTTACAGAAAGTAGGCAGACAAAAATACAAAAAATACACATATACTTCAGCAACCTACTTGAAATTCAAATACCCCTAACTTTATGTGGGTTTAATAAGTGACATTTGAGCTGAGTCTTGAAGACCAGATGTATCTAAAAAGGTAGAGTAGGGCTTCATCTTTTTAAGAGTTTTGAATGTTAGTTGAGACTATCCAAAGGCATTAGGAAACCATAACAGCTTTTAAGCAGAAATAGAAACATTTAGAATTCTGAATGTACTGGCAGTAGTTTAAATGATTCTCTAACTTTTGTATTTTTAAGACCCAGAGTTCACACAGGTATTGCATAATAATACATAGCACTGTTTTACAGGTTTTCAAATTTTAAATGAAATAAAACCAATTAAATACCATTCAGGAACATTGACTCAACACTTGAGACAGTCTCACTCTGTTGCCCTGGGTAGAAAGGTTGTGGTGTCACAACTACAACCATCTCAAACTCTTGGGCTCAAGAGATCTTATTACCTTAGCCTCCCAGGCACAACTCCAGGCTACTTTTTCTATTTTTTTAAGCAGAGATGGGGGTTGCACTCTTGTTCAGGCTGATCTTTAACTCCTGAGCTCAAGCAACCACCTATCTTGGCCCCCTAGAGCGTTAGGATCAGAGGCTGGCTGACTCAATCCTATTTTTGACAAAACTTCTCAGAATCTTAAGGAACTACTACTGGCCTTTAACACCAAAATACACATAGACCCACACAAAGTTATGATTAATTTGTGGGGTATCAGAAACCTGCCCCACTCCATATTGTAGGGATTCTTATCATAAAGGACAGATGAATATGTAACTCAAGTAGAAAGCTACAGCAGTAACTTAGGTGAATGAATAACATGAACTAAGTACAGGAATGAAAAAAGATCTTAAACATTGGGCATTTCACAATTATAAAAATTGAGTTCATTTCTATATAACATATGAGCCCCTAAGTGGGGGGGGAACGAGTTAAAGACACAGAGTTATAGGATAGGTAGAACAAAGTGGTACCTCTACTAGACAACTCAAAAAGGATAGGGATAAGTTTTGAAGAGTCCTTTCTTACCAGAGCATCCTTGTATAAAGTTAAAGAATTTGATATAAGGCCAGGCACTCAGGCTCACCTGTAATCCCAGCATTCTGGGAGGCTGAGGTGGGAGGATCCCTTGAGCTCATGTCTGAGCAAGTAGAGACCCTGTATCTACTAAAAATAGAAAATTTAACCAGGCATTGTGGTGGGCACCTATAGTCCCAGCTACTCTAGAGGCAGGAGGATCACTTGAGTCCAGGAGTCTGAAGTTGCTGTGAGCTACATCATGACACTCTACCCAAGGTGACAGTCTCCAAAAAAAAGATACAGTATTTGACAAACAGAAGAAAAAGCCCAATCGCACTAATACAACCCTCCATTTCTTTCTTTCTCTTTTCTTTTGGTAGAGACAGAGTCTCACTTTATCACCCTCGTTAGAGTGCCGTGGTGTCACACAGCTCACAGCAACTTCCAACTCCTGGGCTTAGGTGTTCTCTTGCCTCAGCCTCCCGCCACAACGCCCAGCTATTTTTTTGTTGTAATTTGGCCAGGGCCAGATTTGAACCCACCACCCTTGGTATATGGGGCCGGCACTCCACCCACTGAGCCATAGGCACCATTCCACAACCCTCCATTTCTTAATAAGTGTCCCAGACTGAAAAAGACATGGAAAACTGAATCTCCCTTCCCCCACCACCGCCCACCCCGACAGTCTCACTACTTTGCCCTTAGTAGAGTGCTTGTCATCACAGCTCACAGCAACCTCAAACTCTTGGGCTTAAGTGATTCTCTTACCTCAGCCTCCCAAGTAGCTGGGACTACAAGTGCCAGCCACAATGTCCAGCTATTTTATTGTTGTTGTCATTCAAACCCACCGGCCCTAGTCCATGTGGCTGGCGCCCTAACCACAACCAGAAGGCAGCACTTATGAAGTTTCTAATATCAACCCTATTAAAATGTAACTCCATAAAAAGTTATTCTAGTTTGTCCAAGTTCTATCATTTCCCTAAGACTTGTCAAAATTTAAATTAGTTGGTTACAGCGTTAAGACCAACTTCATGGATTCTACCTTCAAGCATAATCATTCTTACCACTGTGTTCCATAATCACTGTTATCCCAATCTCTGCCACCCATCTTGCACATCATCACACAAGTCATACAATGAGGACAGAATAAGGTAGCATAGGTACGTGTCCTATCAGCACTTTGGAGAAAATTTAAAACCTCATGGCCATTACTGAACCTTATTTTCCTGCATTTTATTTTAAAGTCTATTTCTTTTTTTTTTGAGACAGAACCTCAAGCTACCCCCCTGGGTAGAGTGCCTTGGCATCATAGCTCATAGCAACCTCCAACTCCTGGGCGAGTCTCCTGCCTCAGCCTCCCAAGTAGCTGGGACCATAGGCACCTGCCACAACGCCGGCTATTTTTTGGTTGCAGCCATCATTGTTGTTTTGGCGGGCCCGGGCTGGATTCGAACCTGCTACCTTAGGTGTATGTGGCTGGCACCGAGCCAAAAAGTCTATTTCTTTAAGAACTAAATTTGACCTGACTTAAAGACAAAATTTATGACTATGAATCACTACTATAAAGACAGCCTTTGACTCAACAACCTATACTGAGCAGCACAAATACTACCTTTGGGAGTGAATGAGATAAGAGCATAGTGTGGAAAGGGGAGGAAATACCTTTATAAAACGTTGAGGTAAGAATCACCCTTAAGGAGTCTTTATAATCTAGCAAAACATGAAAGTTCAGACTAATAAGATCAAAATGTAGTACAGTAATTGTTCATGTAAAAGATCACACTATAAACAATTCTTAGTTTTTGTATAACGTATGTAGACACAATTGTCAAGGAAGGAAACAAACTTCTCAGATATGTATGGTTACCAGTAGTTATTTTAAGAGAAGGATGCTTGGCAAAAAGGTTTTAATTTCTCAACAATTTCAGAGAATTCCAGACTTAAAGTGAGTTTTTCTGTAAGTTTATAATTTCTAAGACATCCTGTAAGTTTTTATTGTAAGATCAACAGGTATGGGCTACAATCTTAATCCATCACTGATAAAGTATTAACTTCCTATTTTGTTGTAATTATAGACAAGAAAAGTATGCCTCTTCATCAAACAAGCTACTGAGTACTACTATACATTTTTTTTATATCACAATGAAGGGAAAGTCATTTAAGATTATTCAAAGCTATTCTTTTGTAACCATTTCCTGAAACAGGCAAAGACAACCAAATTAGGTTCTAAATTTTGATACATGAACAGCAAATAAGGCATTTTATGGACATAAATGGCAAAAATTAACAGCATCTCAGTGGTAGAAAATATTCACTTAAATATCAGCCATGAAATTATAGCAAGGTTAGAATTAATGTGCATTAAGTACTCCATCCTGAAGCAAATAACCAAGAAATAGTACTTTGAAAGCTGGGAGATTTGAAGTATAAATACACTTCAGTGAACTTTTTCCTTCCCCATGTAACAAAGATGAGGGTACAGTTCTGAGTATATATCTAATAAGGTAATCTAGCTAATAAGATACTTAGCTAACATATCCCCACTTTATTACAATATTCAACTTTTAAGATCACTGGTATGGTAGCAAGAGCCATTCAAGACTACAAAATTTTCAATCAAAGAATAAAAATAGATTAATCTTGGTAACTTCCAAATAATGGTTTTGGCAAGGGGAATTAAGTAGTTAGTATAAAATAGATGTTTCCTCTACTAGATTCAGTATCTTCAAAGGTGAAAGTCACAAATACCAGTTTTAATATACTTGTTTTCTCCACTCAAAGGAGAGACTCAGGGATAATGACATTTTCCCTCATTTTTATCCCCTTTAACTAGACTATTATGCCTAAAAGATTATGAACTTAGTTGAAATGATGATGAAACGATTATCTTTTGGTATCTGTGGTCCTTAGACAGGGACTATACCCTGGAGCAAAAATGCTCAGTAGTTCAATATTCAATATTTTAATGTTTATTTCCTGAGAGAACTGTAGTGAATACCCATGTGTGTAGCTATATTCTTTAAAAATTCTGAACATTTTTACATAAAGTTAACTCGAAATGTCAAAACCCACATTTTTATGGGGGTTTGAGTTAGCTAGTGATATATACACTATTCAACAGAAGAAATTGCCATTAAAAAAAAATGTATAAGCCAGTCTACGATTTGAGAATTTAACCTGAAACATTTATCTGTTAGGAACCTAGTTTATTCTTTAACAGAAGGATTATAGCAAAATGCTTTGAGGAATCCTCAAGAACAGACTGTATCTTGAATAATAAGGGGCACCCAAACCCAGGAGTTAAGGTTTGACAGAGCAATCTAGTGACACATAGTGTTCACCTTTTTTCAAATTAAAAGGTCATTATACTGTATGATCAGCATCCTTCAGTCACAACTGTTCTACATAGTAAGTTAGCTAGTTTTAGACAAGCCTTGAAGACCACCAAAAACCCAAACAACCGTTCCCCCCATGTAAGACAGTCTATCCACCCTATCTAGTAGTTGGGGGAAAGAAGTGTTTTGTTCACTGTAAGATAGCTATAACACTTAACTGGCACATGGTAGTTTTCAGTCTTTGAAGAGACTACACACACACATTCAGTTTTACTTTCAAAACATGTACTAGGTAAAATCTCAATTTACAAATTATCTTTAACCTAGAAGCCAAATTCCTATTATTTAATGTAAAGTATTTTAGGTAGTAAAAACTAAAACCACATTCATTATAAAGTAGAATCTGAAATGGTTCAACAAAGAGCTAGGGCTCTCCAAGCCTTACTCCTTTCGTGAATTTTACTCACTAGTTGTGTGATAAGACAAGTAACCCCTCTGTGACTGTTACCTCATCCATAAAATTCTCACATCTATTTCACATGGCTGTTC
Organism: Galagoides demidoff; assembly: GCA_963574575.1. Taxonomy (NCBI): domain Eukaryota; kingdom Metazoa; phylum Chordata; class Mammalia; order Primates; family Galagidae; genus Galagoides; species Galagoides demidoff. The sequence continues at coordinate 19,591 of CAUYQV010096894.1, forward strand.
CTCTGAGGATTAAATGAGTTAACTAGAGGGTTTAGAAACAGTACTTGGTACCTAGTAGAGACTATGCTAAGCCTTAGCTATTATTAGTAGCAGGCAGTAATACATGGAAAAGAAACCTTTTTTGAATGACAAAAACCTGAAGGATATGAAAGTATAGTGGTTAAGAGCACACTCTAGAGCCAGGAGGCCTAGATTCTAAACCCAACTGCCATGATATGAACCTGTGACCTGGGTCTGTACCTTGGTTTTATAATTTCAAAATGGAAATATAATTGTACCTACTAAGTTTGTTGTATTGAAATGTTTCCTGACATACTGCAAACAATGAAAACATGAGCCATTTAGGCCTGCTTCACGTTAGATTTTACATAAAGTTCTCCTCAAATGTCCCCCAAACACCCCTACTGTATTCATTTTGTTTAATGGGAGTGGTAACATTTGTCTATGGCTCCCAAACACTCCCTAATCAACTTGGAGTACCACTTTGACTTGTTTAATAGCCCCATTTAAGGCCACACAACAGCTTGTCCAAATAAAGCATACAGCAAGAAACCATAATTGTTTGGTTTAATCAAGCTTATTTTAAGAACATAACTTAAGGAAAAAAAGTATAAATTCAAAGGCTTAATCAAACTACTAAAGATTAAATGTAATTCAAAAAGCCTTTCTGTAACATTAGTGAGGAATGCAGATATACTTAAGTATCTGAAATCTGAATTTTTCAGATAAAGAGGTACACAACACAGTATTGACACCAATGGCTTTTTGACCCCTATTTCTAGATCAGAGGTGCCTACAAGAAAGAGCCAACAGCCCCCTCACTAAAATTCTGCTCAGATTGGGGTTTTTAAAAAAGCTTCCTCATGTGATTCTAACATTACCAACTGAAAACCAAACCACATGAACATGTCAAGATTTTCTGTTAAGTTGAATCAATGTCTCAACCATATTGGCTTTTCCAATCTGTAAGGTGTTTTTATGTCAAAGTCTCTGTATTCTAATCTTTAAAATACTTTCAATAGAAGAAAACCAGGCATTAACTAGGAATATTAAGACTAGAAGTCAAAAGTTCTTCAGTAAAAAAGGTTGAGGATTGTAAATTGTAACATTAAAATAGCAATAACAACTTGAGTGTCAGGTGTCAAGCGTGGGTTCAAAACCACACATTTATGCATTCAATCCTCAAAAAACCCAAAAAACTGGGAACTAAAGTTTGTTTTGCTCACTGCTGCCATTTCAATGTCTAGAACACTGCTTGGTACAGATGAAGCACACAATATTCAACAAATACCCATCTTACAGAGGCATATACATCAACTTGCCCAGAGCTAGTAATCTAACTGAAGTTATTTTTGCTCCAATGTTCACATTTTTAACCATTATGTCATATTGCCTTTCTAGAACTTTTAAAATCATTAAAGTGGTGTCACAGCAGCTGGGTATCACCTGTAAAAGAAAAAACATCCATGAGACCTTCCTTTAAAGTGTACTGTTCTACATATGCAAATACCACATCTCAGTGGCCTGAACTAATTCCCATAAATAAAAGGTTTTAATTTATACTGAATGTTGTGTTCTTTGTATTAAGCGTGCCATAAAATATACCTATGCTTCTGCAATGCATTGCTGGCCTTTAAAGTGGCCACAAAAAGTTATTTAAAAATAATCCCTTTTACTCTTAACTTTTAAAAAAGTTTTCCTTTCCTTTCGTCTCCCAAGATTTACATCTGGTTTTCACAGAACCCACAATGACAATACAATGACGGCCTAAAACAAAATTCAAGATTTCACTATTAGTACATTAAGAGTTAATATTTAAACCTTTATCTTTCATAGGACATCAGTTTTGCCAAATACACTCCAGGACAACAGCATCAGTTTTATTTTCGTAGAGGCAACTTGCCATTCCCTCCCATTAAAGTCTTTTTGAAAAGCAGCCTATCAAAACCAAAGTTTCTAACCTATAACACCCCACCCCCCACCATTTTTCTATTAAGGCTGAATTTATTCCATGACATTTTTTTCAACTTAGCTGTAAATACTCCACCCTTCTGGATTGTGCAAGAATCAAACACACCACACATACACAAGTTACCAAAAAAGGGAAATACAGTCTGAGGGTTTGAATTTAGGTAAGCCTTGAGTAGAGCATCTTAGAGCAGTGCAGGACCTGATGTAAAAATTAACATTTAACAAAGAATATTATTTCACATCATTACGAAAGGAGATGCCGGAAAGAGCCTGAACCAGTTAAAGCAGCCGCCATCTTAAAATGCGGGACAGAAGTTAGAGCAAGAAAATGAGACTAAGCCACCGGAGGTGGAGGTTCCGCTCACTCCCAGAGCTCCGAAAAAATCCTAGTTTTCAACTCAAATCGATAATTTACTATCAAACCACACTTAAGTAGCTAAACAATCTTCCTCGAGGGTGTTACTAAATGAGATGAGGCAAAAATAGCTACACCTAGCTTTCCCATACTGCCAATCCACCCCTTCTCCCGCCTCCCCCAGCCAAGAAAAAAAGGGAGCTTCCAGAATGCTTTTACATCAGTTCCCGGTGTGCCTCTGATAAATAGCTTCGGGTAAAAAGCTGCAACTACAAAACATAGAAGTGGCAACATTGTGTCATTCCACCTCCTCCCAACCCCTAATTCTTGTGTAACCTACCCTAAGTCGAACAAGTTTCTCACTAGACTCATTCACAATCCTTCAGCAATCAAGAAATTTCTACCCGGACCCCCCCCCCCCAGTAAAGTTCGCAACCCGCCAGATCTCTTTGACCTTCTCTCCTCCGAGTTTCTTTTCTTCCCCTGCCCCCCCAGCCTTAATCTCATAATTAAAATAAGTTTTCAAACACGAAGAACAGAAAACGCCATGACATCTGAAACTTCTCTCTGCAATTCGGACCCCAAAGGCACTAACACTTAAAAATGAAAACCGAGGCGACTTTAATCACTCTCCCCCACCTCTTACGTGCACCGATTCCACTGAAACACTCAGAATAACACCTCACCCTGCCACAAGAGCTCTGGTTCCCTAGCTTTCAACTTCAATTCTTGATAAAGTACATCCGCGTTTTCCATCCCCCAATGGAAGAAGTGACCCAAGGAGAGGTATTTTCAGACTTAGACTTCCCTCCCGCCCCCACGCTTTCCATCCGGCCTGAGCCTTCCTTTCCTCCAACGACCCCATTCCTTTCAGTCCCCAACGAGTTACCTTATTAATCCGTTTCAGCGCCATAGTCTGTGCTTTTCGTCTGGCTCCTCACTATCCCGGTGTGTGCTCAAAGGTCCGGCCAAAACTCTTGATTATCCGGGCGACGGGGAAGGATTGTCTTGTCTCACACCGGCTCTGCCAGACACAGGCGCCTTTTGCAAAAACGGAGCAGATCAGCACTCGCACAGGCCCCGGAGAGACCCTGATGAATCCCTTAAAACGGTCGCGATCCGGGGTGGGTGGGGTGCGTGGCAAGCCAAAGCCACCAACAGCCTCTATGCCGTGCTTCGGGCCGAAGTGGGAGCGAGGGTGACAGGAAGAGCGTAGGGATAGGTACAAGTCTAACTCCCCAGCCTCTCGAAAGGAAGAGACCCGGGTGGGAGAGGAAGAGGCGTAGGAGAAAAGGGTGGGTGCGGGGCAGGGTCCGGAGCCCAGCAGAGGAGGAGCCGGGGCCTAGTCGGCGCTATGCCGGCGTCACTAGGGCAAAGAAAGGCAAGGGGGAGGGGGAAGGAGACTGCGGGCTGACGCCGGGCTTCTTTAGGTTTCTGCCCAAAGGTGCGGCCAGGGAAGGGAAGGAAATGAAGGAAGACAAGATTGTAGTGTGTTGCTGTCCCCGCAGCGAGAGCTATTCTGTGTCGCCCCTGACGCCACCGTACACTCCGCCTTCCAGCGCGCTCCCGCGCGAAGCCGCCCAGCCACCTCCACCACGCGCCCGTGCTGCCCGAGGCTCCGGCTTAGGCGCGAGGACGCGCCCATTCCCCCTCCCCCTTAAGCAGGCGAGGCTCCGGCTTCTTCAGCCTTCCCACCCTACTCCACCCAACCGGCTGGCCACTCAAGCCACTCAGGGCCCGTATTTCCCCTCTTACCCGGCCGGCCACTGGGCCGGCCTCCTTTCCCTTCCCCTAGTGGTCCACACCCACGCGTACAGAGGGGCCGGGGCCTCCCTCAAGCTGCGGCCTCGGCCTCCTCCCCGCGCGGCAGCTGGTGCCTCCCCGGCCCTACGGGGCTCACGCGCACGACACAGCCACAAGATGTCCGCTCTGACGGAACTACTGCCAGCTGCCACGCTCCGCCCCTCCCCCTCCTCCTGCCTCTTCACCGCCGCGTATCAGTCCGCCAACGCCGCCGTCGCGAGCACAGGGCGAATGTAAGTGTGAGGAAAGACGGTTTACTTCCCACGTCTAGAGCCGAGCGAAGTCGTGCCACCCACTTTTCCTTCTTTTTGGAACAGCACCTTCTTACTAAACAGACTGGAGATTGGACTGGGAGGGCTGGGGACGGAGGCGGGTCATGGGCTTGGGGGGAGGGTAGGCGAGTGGCGGAAACCCTTAGACCCAGAGAAGCATCGAGAACCGGAAGAAGACCATGGGAGGAAGGTAATAGAAGCGGCAGCTGCGCGGTCGAGCCCCTTGCCCCTCCCAACAAGCGTCCCCCAGTTTCCTCACTTGGTGTTGAGGCGAATATCGCGAGAACCTCGTGGCTGGCTAACCGGAGCAGTAGCGCTGCAATGACTTAAGGGCAGTTTTGTGCTGTCTTCCGGACGGAGGCCCGCCTCCAAATCCACGGGTTCTCGCGAGATGCAGTGAGACACCGGGTCGAACTGGGGCGGGTCCCCGCCGGGAAAGCACCGCCCCTGAATGCTTATGCAGGTGGGTGGGAGAGGAAATGGAATTCCCCGGACTGGTAAGAGCGCGCGTCGACACATCCCCTCTCGCGCGCCCAATCAGGAATGTACGGTGGGCGGTACCATGGATTGATTACTAGATACCTTTAGTCTAGGTTGAGCTAGGCTTTTGAGGTTTTTGGTGGAGCAGGTGAGCCACGTTTGCTCGCCTGCCCTCCTGGGTTGGTCAGCCAGTGGGAAGAGGCGCCCATCTAATTGGCAGCAGTTTTAAATAGACCCAGCTGGCCGCTGATAAGTGCTCCCATGATCCTGGAGGATCAATACTGAGAAGAGTAGGCCCATAGACCGGTTCCAGAGTTAGTAGAGCAGCCTCTGAATAGAGCTTAATTGTGAGTTGATTAGGTGGAGAAGAGAGGGTTAGGGGCGAGCTGTTTCTCTGTAATTAATCGCCTCCACGCGCCAAGATTTAGGCGTGGGAACACGCTTGGTATCTTAATACTTTTTTTCCTCCTGTTGCGGTATTTCACTTCTTAAGCCAGAAAGTGGCGAAATCAAATCTGAGTTTAGGAGTCAAAGTACTTCCTGAAATGTCCGGGGAATGGGAGCTGTTTATGTGGATTGGATTGGTCTGTTTTAATTTAATCTGCCGAGTGTAAAGTATAGAGAGGGCGATTTTGCTCTCCTGCAGGCAGAAGATAGTACTACTTTAATTTTTAAAAGGAATTTAGAGGTTAAGCACTGACCAGGTTAAAGTTTTCCAGCATTCCTTAATGATCCAGTTACCGAGATGGATCGGTAATTTTGTTACACGGAAAATAAATTTCCTTGAAATTGTTGTAGAAAGTATGACTTAGTAAAAAACTTAACATCATTAATGGCCTAATATATACTCTTTAAATGACCATGTAGTGTCACCCTTGCAGTTAGTCAAATTGTTAAACTTTCTCAAACTAGTGTCCGCAGGAACCACCGGGTCCTGAGATTTTGTTCTAAGTACAAGTTTGATGTAGTAGGCTGGGGTGGAGCTTGACATTCTACAGTTTTAGCAGGCTCCCAGATAATACAGATTTCTCTGGTTTAATGAAGACCTTGCCCTATTCCTCTTCCCTGAATAATCTTTCTTTTGTTCTCTTTTCTAGCTAGCCAAATACATTAGAAGCACAGGATTAGGCATGGGATTGAGGACGAAACCCAAGTTTGAGTTCTTGGTTATTGCTTCCTATTTGTGTCATAGAGATCTGGTCACTTACCTTCTGAGTCTCTTCACCATTGAACAGGGTGTAATAATTGTCTTTTCTTACAGGGTTATTGAGGGGTTCAAATGTCATAATGTATGTGAAAGGACACTGTAGACTCTCCAGTGCTTTAGACATGGAAGTTATTAAAGTTGCGTGTCAGACATTAACCAGGATAAAACAAATTTATAGTAATAATGTAGGTAACATTTATAGAACTTATCATGTACCAGGTACTGTGCTTATTAGTCTCCTTTATAAATAAATAAAATGAGGCACATGAGAAGTTTATTCCAAGGTGACAGCTAATAAGTGGCAGAAGTAGAATTTGAACCTGCACAGTTAGGTTAGGAGAATGTGGGCAGCATCTGTGGCTCTGTGGGTAGGGCACCAGGCCCATATATGGAGGGTGGCAGGTTCAAACCTGGACCTGGCCAAACTACAAACAAAAAAGAGCTGGGTCCTGTGGTGGGCGCCTGTAGTCCCAGCTACTCGGGAGGCTGAGTCAAGAGAATCGCCTAAGCCCAAGAACTGGAAGTTGCTGTGAGCTGTGAAGCCATGGCACTTTACCGAGGGCGATAAAGTGAGACTCTGTCTCTAAAAAAAAAAAGTTAGGAAAATGTATCAAATGGAATTTCATATTGTCTCTTAATTTAGAATATAAGAGAGTAGGGGGGTTTATAGTTGTACTTTAAGTGCCACACAGATCTAATTTTACTTGACTTATTTCTCCATTTGTTTTGTTCCTTCAGAAGCCAAAGTACAAGGATGGTGGGAAACATTACTACCTATTCAAAGGAAACTCAATATCCAAGGAGCTCCATGAAGCAAAGCTCCAGAGAAGCCAATTTGTTTTAATTTAAACTACCTTCAGTGTGAAAGCATAATGGAACATTAACTCTGTGGATTAACAGAGCACAGGAAAGTGAGACAAATGTGAGGTCAGAGTTCTTAACATTTTTGTTTTTTACATTTCTTTTTCTATAAACAACCAGATCACAATATTTGAATTTGTTAGAGTCCGTAATGTTCTTCATCCAAAAGGTGTGCCATATATCCCTATATTGTGCCCATTATGTGGGAGCATAGCAATCCTTTCCCCTCCTGCCAACGTGAATTGAGTTTTAGTCCTATGTGGGTACATATTAGCTCGTCTACTGGCTTCATATTTGTATTGAGGACAATGGATATTTGCTTTTCCATTCTTGTGATACTTTAGTAAGAAGAATGAGTTTCAATTCCATCCAGGTTAGAGGTCTTAACATTTTGTGCCACAAACCACATTGGCAGTTTAGAAGAGCCATGGACCCTTCCCAGAATAACATTTCACGTGTTACATAAAATGAAATTCAGTGCCTTACAAAATGTTTGAAATGCAGTTATTAGAATATTAAACAAAAACATTTGTGATATAGGTATGTATGTGCTTTATTAACCCAGGATCTGGAGGTGGGTCTAATAAAGACTAAAAGTTTGAAATAATGGTGAACATAAATGATGTTCCCAGAGTTAGCAGCAATTGTTACGTAATCTACCATATTTATGCTTTACATTTGTGATACCAATAAAGTTGTAGAGTAGCTACAACTAATGCTGTTTGTTGCCTACATTCATAATTGAAGGAATGTTATGTTTTAGTTAGAGATTAGTAAAAAATAAGATGTGATTTTTTTCTATCCAAATTTATACACCCTCCAATGTCTATTCAAGGCCTTCATGCTTTAAAAAATCTTAGGTGGAGTCTTAAAGGGTTTGTTAAATTTTAACATAGAATTACAGTTGATATTTATAATACCAGTTCATCAAGAAAAAGTTTACAACCAGTATATGCTCTTTAAGAAAGTATGAAGTGTCCGGGTGCCGTGGCTCACGCCTGTAATCCCAGCACTTGGGAGGCCACGGCGGGTGGATTACCTGAGCTCATGGGTTTCAGACTAGCTAGCCTAAGCCAGGATGAGACCTCATCTTTAAAAATAGGCTGGCATTGTGGCAGGTGCCTGTACTCCCAGCTACTTAGGAGGCTGAGGCAAGAGGATCACTTGAGCCCAAGAGTTTGAGGCTGCTGTGAGCTATGACACCATGGCTTTCTACCAAGGGTGACAAAGTGAGATTCTGTCTCCAAAAAAAATGAATGTATGAAGTGTATAGTCAAGGGAGGAGATAGTCTTTTACCTTGTTTTTTTCTTTTTGGGGGCACCTATAAAGCTGTCCTGTAAAAAATTTATCTAGAATGTTTTCATTTCCTAGGCATTTTGGATAACTTAGATTTCATTGTATCACATTTATTACATGCCTTTGTAAATAAGATATGGTGGAAGAATTACAAAATGAAAACAAGGATGAAAGAAATTATAGTACTGTATATTTAAAATGTTTAATACATTTTTAGAATATTCAAAGTAGTTACTCTGATTTCTTTAATTCATTATTTCATCAAATCGCCATAATACAGTTGAAAACACTCAAGGTTTTACGGTTAATAAATAAGTAGAGCTAGGATTTAAAACTAAACTGTTTATTTTTAGCCCTTCAACTGTTGGCCAATACTAATTTTCCCATTAGGGCAACACATATCTGCTACCTCAAATGTGTATGTACTACTTAGTATTCCAGGTAAAATTCCACTCAGTGACTAAAAAGGATTTTCCAAATTCTTTTGTAGTAATATTGATTGTATCCACTACCACCTTAAAATAAGGACTATCATTTGACATTAGAAAGTAGTTTTTTTTTTACAGAAATTTGTTGTAGTGGAATTTTTGCTTAAAAAATTGATATCCACCCAGTTTTTCCTGCCTTCCATATTTTGGCATCTGAAATCTAAAACTTAATATAAAAAATACAGTAGCAGTTCTAAGATAATTGACTACTATCAAGGTTTTATGTAAGAAATGATGACTCATAAATAAATCCTAATAGAGATCTAGATTAATCCTGTTATGGAGGTAAGGGATTGTATAATCCCAAATTCATGTTTTTAGGCACTAAAGTGAATTCATTGTTTAATTAGGCTTTCTGTTTACTGTACTTGTTTGTATTTGCTATTAGTGAGCTTATATATATATTTTTTTTTGTACAAAAGGTCTTTATTGGTGGGGGAGGGAGGCTGCAGAGTAGCACCAAGGAGGAGAGAAAAGATGAGAGAGTGAGCTTTATATTTGTGCATTTTGCTAAGGTTGAAATTGAAAGGAACATAGCCTAGAAGCATTTGATGCCATAGGATGAAACAGGATTAGCTCAAATTTTTTAAAACACTGTTTACATGTCTACTGTTACACAGAGCCCACTTAACTGTTGAAAATAAAGTTAAAACATTTTCACTCATTTAACTTATTTGAATTATAATGGCAAAAATGTCCATCTGGAAGAAGAGAGGAAAATAATTTTTTTTTTAATATTACAGTCTGGGAAAGGCTAAAAAAGATTCTGTCTTTAAGTACTGAAAGAAACATTTACATTCAGAAATTAATGAAGGTATAAATTATTAGATAATTGTTAAAGTACTAATATGAATAATGAAGATATGCCGTGGTCCTACTACTACATGAATTCTTCAGTGAGGGGCCACATTATAATAACTTTGAGTACAGAGATTAATTAAAATGTACCTGTGAATAAATATAATTAATCTAGATTAGTATATATTTATTAGTGTTGTATCTCTGTTTTCATGTATCTTTGTAACTTCGTCATGGAATTTTAGAACATGCCAAGGACACTGCCTCCAGTACTTGTATATAACTAGTTTAATTACATTGTAAATGCTATTGTCCAGATTTTATATCCAGAATGCACATTTATGTATTCTTCCTGGAATAAGTAATTTGGAGCCTAAGTCAACCAAATGTTTGTTATTCTATATTATTTGCTTAAAAATGAAATGAGTTTCCAAATATAACCAATTCAGAATCTCACCTTTATTAAGTCAAATTAACGTGGTTTAAGAAACTACATTATTTCATGCTAAGACCATCATTTTTGTCCTTAATAAGATTGTTGTTGGCATGTGATGAACACATAAATCTTTGAAATAAAAATAAAGCATTTATCCACATACTTAAAAACTTACAAATGTTTAGAGTGGCACTATTTAAAATAGCCAAAAAGTACAATCAATTTAAATGTTTATCACTGATGAATGGATAAATTAGAAGTGATATATCACTATAATGGAATAGTATTAAGAACAAATTGCTGATACACGTTACAACATGTATCTTGAAGCTTGAAAACATTCTGCCAAGTGAAAAAGCCTGCTGTAAAGGGCCACATACTGTTTGGTTGCATTTATATGAAATGATCAGAAGAGGCAAATCTGCAAGGACAAAAGGTAGATAACTGGTTGCCAGGAATTAGGGGCAGGGGGAATGGAGAATGACTTCTAACGAGTATGGTTTTTTTGAGAGAGAAGTGAAGAAGTGTTCTAAAATTAGATAATGACCCATGGTAGCACAGCTCTATGAATATATATGTATCAAAACCTTTAAAAGAGTTGATTTTAGTTTAGGTGCAGTGGCTCACACCTATAGTTCTAACACTTTGGGAGGCTAGGGCAGGTGGATTGCTTCAGCTCAGGAGTTGAAGAAGACCAGCCTAAGCAAGAGTGAAGTGAGACCCCCATCTCTACTAAAAATAGAAAAAAACTAGCTGGGCAGTTGTGGCAGGTACCTGTAGTCCCAGCTACTTGGGAGGGTGAGGCAAGAGGATTATTCAAGCCCAAGAGTTTGAGGTTGCTATGAGCTACAATGATGCCATGGCACTCTACAGAGGGTAGACTGTCTCCAAAAAAAAAAAAAAAAAAAAAAGTTAATTTCATGCGATGTAAATTATCTCAGTAAAGGTCCTTTAAAAATGACAAATTGTTACCTAAAATTGGGTAATCAGTCTGGGAGCTTACTATTAACTATTTTTAAACATCTCATAAAGAGTTTTCAGGTTACTGATAAATACAGTGTCCTTGTAATACTGAAAATGTGGATAATTTACAGGTAATAAGAGGCTTTCCTTCAGTGTAAACAACGTTTTATATGTGTGTGTGTGTGTGTGTGTGTGTGTGTATATGTATAATTTTTTTTTTTTCGAGACAGAGCCTCAAGCTATCACCTTGGGTAGAGTGCCATGGTGTCACAACTCACAGCAACCTCCAACTCCTGAGCTTAAGCAATTCTCTTGCCTCCCAAGTAGCTGGGACACTACAGGCACCCACCATAATGCCCACCTATTTTTTGGTTGTAGTTGTCATTGCTGTTTGGCAGACCCGGGCCAGATTTGAACCCACCAGCTCTGGTGTATGTGTCTGGCGCCTTAGCTGCTTAAGCTACACGTGCCACTTTGTAATTTATATTTTGTTTTAATATTGTGTTTACTGTCAAATAGTCTTTTTTTTTTTTTTTTTGTACTTCCCAGTAGAGTGCTGTGGCATCACAGTTCACAGCAACCTCACACTTCTGGGCTAAAGTGATCCCCTTGCTTCAGCCTCTGGGACTACATAGGGCCCCCGTCACAGTGCCCAGCTATTTTTAGAGATGAAGTCTGGCTCTGGCTCATGCTGGTCTTTTTTTTTTTTTTTTTTGAGACAGAGTCTCACTGTGTGGCCCTGGGTAGAGTCACAGTTCACAGCAACCTCAAACTCTTGGGCTTAAGCGATTCTTTTGACCCAGCCTCCCAAGTAGCTAGGACTACAGGTGTCTGCCACAAAGCCCAGCTTTTTTTTTTGGTTGTAGTTGTCGTTGTTTGGCAGGCCCAGCTGGGCTCGAACCTGCCAGCTCTGGTGTATATGATTCGTGCCCTAGCTGCTTGAGCTACAGGCACAGAGCCCTCATGCTGGTCTTAAACCTGTAAACTCAGGCAATCTACCTGCCTGGGCCTCCCAGAGTGCTAGGATTCAGGCATGAGCCACTGTGCCTGGCCCAAAGGTTACTCACATAGAGGCCCTATTGGGATATGTACTGTTAAATTGTCTTAAAAATTTAGAGGTACAGTTGACCCTTGAAGAATATAGAGGTTAGGGACTCTGATCCCTGTCCAGTAAAAAATCTGGGTATTAAGTTTTGACTCCTCAGAAATTTAACTATTAATAGCCTACTGTTGACCAGATGCCTTAATGATAATGTAAACAGTTAACATAAATTTTGTATATTGTATACTATATATACTGTATTTTTAAAATTAAGCTAGAGAAAAAACATTAAGAAAAGAACAAGAGAAAATATATTTACTATTCAGTGAAAGTGGATCATCATAAAGGTATACATCCTTGCCATCTTCACATTGAGTAGACTGAGGTGGAAGGGGTGGAGTTAAAACATGTTGGTCAAGGGTTGCTTGCATTTTCATCAATATTATTTGCTTGATAAAACAGTGATTAGAAGTTAACTTTTAAATAGTATTGTATTTTCATTGAAAATAAATGTTCATAGTTATCAGAAATAGAATATACCTGATTTTTGGTATACTGTAAATATTAAAAATTTTCTTAAAATTTTAAGTGAAATAGATTAAAAATCAAGAGGAAGCCATCCAAAGATTTGAGGGATTAGGAACTTTACTAAAAATAAGGAATTAAAATTACTTTCCAACCTAATTGTGATCTTTCTTATTTCAATAATATGAAAAAACTAAAGTAAATGGAGGTATGAGTGATTTTGACTAGAAATGATCACTATTTTACCAATATTGGATTTGACTTTTAAAAAATCTATGCGAGGGGCTTGGCACCTATAGCTCAGCGGCAAGGGCGCCGGCCACATACACTGGAAGTGGCAGGTTCAAATCTAGCCAGGGCCTCCCGAACAATAGCGACAACTGCAACCAAAAAATAGCTGGGCGTTGTGGCAGGCACCTATTGTCCCAGTTACTTGGGAGGCTGAGGCAAGAGAATTCTTAAACCCAAGAGTTTGAGGTTGCTGTGAGCTGTGACACTATGGCAATCTACCCAGGCTGACATGAGACTATCTCAAAAAAAAAAAAAGAATATATATATATGTGAATTCTTTTAACAAGAGAACTGATGGTAAATATTAAAATAAAATTTCTTCTCTGTGATCTAAAGGACCATTGTGGAACATAAAGGATCCATGGTATCTAAGTTACTTGATGGAGCCACTTAATGTGAGGTAATTTTTAGTTACAGCTACATACTATCTAGGCTTGTTTTCATTGCACAGAAATGGTAAGTTAACACATGGCACTAGAAAAACAAAAGAAATTTTGCTGAGGGGTATTCCACTGCATCTAAAAGTGCTTAAAGAATTAGGCTCATTTAATGATTTCAGATACCCTTCCCAATAGCAAATTAAATTTCAAATCTTGAGGTTAGTGATTAAGTAGTAATGAGACTGAGCTTTCTCAGATGTAGCTAGGAAAGGACTAATGTGACACAGATTTCCCATTTTACAAAAAGAACCACACAAGAACCTTATGCCTTACAATGCTTGAAGTTCAACTCTTCAAGAGAAACTTAGACATGGGAGGCTGATAAAAAGGAATGCAGAAAGAAATGGGAAGGAAAACATCAAAGGTAAACTTAAACCGTTCTCGGGGTGAGCCCTATAAACAGGGAATGAGAAGCGTTTCTTCTTCCTCCTTGTCATGAGCATTTCCTCATTTTGTTATCAGTACATCTATGTGTAAACATATTTGGCAAATATCTTTGTTTTCCTCCTCTCTTCCCTTACATATAGCATAAGATGTGTCGACTTTATATCAGTACTTAAGTATTATTAATTCTACATCATGGTATTTATGTTATGGGATAGCAGGAAAAAAGTGAACTTCACTCAAGGACTTTACTTCCATTTCTGGGGAATGGATTAGTGGATTTTCACTTGTACAAAAGACAGTAAATGTGTGCACAGAGCTGTATTAATTTACCTAACTCAGCTGGAGTGGTCAGGGAAATTTTCTCTGAGCAAGAGAGTTATATTAAAATGACCCCCCAAAAAAGTGAAGTGAAATAAAAAAGGAGGTGAAGCAGGAAGAAGAAAAGTGAGGAAGTCTCCAGCCAGAGGGAACAAGAAGCAAAGTCTCAGAGATGACCTGGCTGTTTTGGAAACTGCAAGTAATTTGGCTGCAGTATTTTGTGTGTGTGTGTAGGGGGTGGGTGGGCAGGGGGAATGGTGGTGGAAATAGAAGGAGAGAAAATAAAAAGACAAGAAAAAAAATGAAAGACCTCAGTGGAGATGTTGAGGCATTTTACTCTTAAGGGGATGGGATAGGGGAATTGAATTTTTAACATAAAGCCTAATTATGATACCAATTGAAAAAGATAACTATGATAGTAATGTGGTGTATGTATCCCAAGTATATATTGGGGTGGAGACTAGAGACTAGGAGAGCAGTTAGGATGCTAATGATGCAATACAGATGAAATTTGATTGTGAAAAAGATCTTAGATAGTTGCACTAAGAGTAGATAGTACAGGGAGAAAATTAGTGTATTTACTGTGAGCTTTCCTAAAATAATTTTTTGAGGATTCCTCCTCCACTTTTATTAAATGTTATAATAAAATCATATTTATAAAACATTTAATTTTATTGTAAATGTAATTTTAATAAAAATAAAACAATGCTTGGTATGAAATATGCCCTATGTTCTTAAAGAACTGTAAAACTAAAGTTTTGTGGAAAAATATAAACTAATACAATTAGTATCTATTGATTCATGATTTTTATTTTTTTAGTCACCTCTTGAAACATAAAATGTAGAACTACCACAATTTATTTTCATTTAAATATGGCATGTCTGTACTAACTTCTGTATGGCTGAATTCTCTTACCATTTCACTAGACTCTTTGGGAGACCTTTGTTCATTTTTTGACTAATGTCATTTGGCTGTCACATGGCCGGAATAATTTATTATCTATTTCTGTTCAGTTAGCTGAAGACAGAGTACTATTATGTGCTGTTAACAAGACTGTAAGCCTAAATACTGCAAGTAATTTGGAGCCATGTGTTAATACTTATTTCTAAGTGGGAATCAAGGTGATTGGGATCCCATGTATACTCACAATATTAAAGATTACTCTGAAATCACAAAATGGAAGAAACTTTTTTTTTTTTGGCCGGGGCTGGGGTTGAACCTGTCATCTCCAGCATATGGGGCCAGCACCCTACCCTTTTGAGCCACAGGCGCCACCCAGAAACTTTTTTTTTTTTTTTAGGAGGGAGATAGTCTGTTGCTCTGAGGGGCAGAGTGCTGTGGTGTCATAGCTCACAACAACTTCAAACTCTTGGGATCATGTAATCCTCCTACCTCAGCCTCCTGTGTAGCTAGGACTACAGGTGCCCACCACAAGGCCCAGCTAGTTTTCTTATCTATTTTTAGTGCAGACAGGGTTTCCCTCTTGCTCAGGCTAAGCTCAGGTGATCCACCTACCTCAGCCTCCCGAAGTGCTAGGATTACAGGCATGAGCCAGCACGCCCAAATAGAAAAAAAAATTCTTGGACAGAATATAAAGAATGTAGTTTGAAAAACACCAATGTAGATAGAGGTTATTTAAAAAGCCTTTTGTCACATGTGAAGTGAAATTTGTTGAGTATGATCTTGTTACTCAAGTAGTGAAAAAATGTCAGGCATGCAGGACGGATAAAATTGGTAAGTCTGGAAGGAAAAGGATAAAGCCTTTGAAGTTTCCAGGTGCATTTTGAGGTTCATTTGTACTTTGGAACTCAGAACATAATTTCTTACAGAAAAGTAGTTATGTCTGCACCTCAGTTCACAACAGGCTTTGCAATCTCCCCTCTCACCCTAATGAGAATAGCCCACACCATGAAACACTGGCATGCCTGTAGAGAGAAGGGAACAATTTTACACTGCTGGTGGGACTGCCTCTGTGGAAAGAAGTATGGAGAGTCCTCAAAGAGCTAAAAGTTGACCTTAACATTTGATCCTGCAATCCCAATTACTAAGTATCCAGAAGAAAAAACATTTTATCACAAGGACATGTGCACTAGAATGTTTATTGCAGCTCAATTTATAACCCCCAAGATGTGGAATCAATCCCAGTGCCCATTCATGTTCATGAAATACTTGATTTCAGAAGAGGGAAATATTTTGTTACAGAATAAAGCTGCAAACACCTATTTTCCTTGGCCCTAGTTTTTTTTTTTCCTTCCAGTATCCCTAGGTTGTGAAAGCCAAAGTCTGACAACTGGATAAGGGGGGATGCTAACACACTATTTTGGTGGTCCCAGGTAAAAACATAATGTGTGTCATTTGGAGTAGAACTAGAAAAGATATTAAATACGTAAAATTGTTGGTCCAAAAAACCCCAAAAGTTCCATGCAAGCAAAATTCTATATAACCAAGATTCTATTCATGTAAGGGAAAGATTAAAATGAGGGACAAGAAGAGAGCTTGTTCTAACCTCCAAATCAGCTTCTTAATGGCTGAAGCACTTTTTGACCAGAGCTGCCAAAGATCTTGGATGTTATTAGGAATTCAAGTTCCCAGACAGATTTAGTAAAATACTACAGTAGTCCAGAGAAAACCAAATTAACTCTGCAGGAAAAATTTTTAGAGTAAAAGAAACTGTGAGGGTTGAGTGTCCATCACAACTTAATTAAAAATATATTGGGAGAAACTAAGGATTTCAAAAGGTATAAAAACCAACTTACATTTTAGGGTCTTCTAAACGAAAGGCATATACATTTAAAATGTAAAAGAATCATGCCTATCACTTTCAACAAGACATTAGATTACATCTCTTACAAAATTTGAATAGAAGTTAAATGTTTGCCTGCATTATGATAGGGTACTAGTACCTTAAGATACCAATAGTAACAACTACTTAAAGTGATGAATATGAAGAATAGCAATTTGGTATTAAATTGGTAGGCCCTAACAATCCTTAAGCCAGTCAGTGCCATTTGCATTCAATTTACCAATAAACTGGACAAAACAGATGGAATTTTAGCATATACAGGTTTCTTTTTATTTTTTCTTTTAAATGAAGAGGGAATACAAACTCCCCAGGTGATATCTTTCTCTTTAGGAAGTTAAAATTTTATAAAGGATGTTAAATCTCATGAAAAATAAAATTGTATGAAACTCCTATATATATATATTATAGAGAAAAGCCTGCTAATTATATCAACAATTTAAGTAATAACTATTTTTTATTAGAGAAATAACAGTTTCTCTCCTGACTGACCTACTTAGGTGAATATATTATTCTAGTCACTAAGATTCAATATACTGGAGTAATTATTGTCTTTTGCCCTCATTAGTCTGTGTCTACTTCTTTAGGCCTTCAATTTATATTACACTTTAAATTTTATAAATTTTAAAGGATTAAATCATTATTATATGTATATAACCACTCTGTAAGTTAAGTAAAAGTTACTAACATTTCATCATTCAAATATTTACTGCAGGACTACAAGGTGAGTAGTATGTCAATAAGGAAGCCCAAGGTGCCAAGATCAGTAATTACTACTAGTCCTGTGACTATAATGTCAACATTCTTTTCATTACACTGTGATGCTTCTTGTTAACTTAGATTCTGAGTGGTTTCTCTGCCTCTTTTCTTTCTTCTCTAGACTATCTTGCATGTCACCACCATCAGATCAAACGCAGCTTTCAAAATAATGTAGCACAATAAATATTCAATGGTTTCCAGTTGTACAGAAGATAAAAATCAACTTTAATCTCTGGTTCTATACATAAAACCTCTTCTCTAATTAGGCTGAGCTCTCCACGTTCCTTTGAACAGACTTTTGACTCTACCAACCATATGCCTTTGCTTTTAGTAACCTTTCTTTGGGTTCCATATCCCTAAGTTATTGCAGTGGACCTACATACAACTCGTACCTGTGTATTTTGACTGAGAGGGTATAGGGAGCCTCCAGTACAATTTCTCTAGAGTCCTCTAGATAGAGTTCTAGGCAATGAAGAACTAGGTTTTTTTTTTTTTTTTTTAACCTACGTAGGCGGCAAACAAGTAGAAAAGCTGGACCAAAACCAACAGCTCTGGGTTTTTTTGTTTTTTTTGAGACAGAGCCTCAAGCTGTCCCCCTGGGTAGAGTGCCATTACATCATAGCTCACAGCAACCTCCAACTCCTGGGCTCAAGCAAGTCTCCTGCCTCAGCCTTCCTGCTACCTTAGGTGTACGTGGCTGGCGCCTGAGCCACAGGTGCCAAGCCCAACAGCTCTGTTTAAAGACCTGTGTTTAGTGACAAATTGCTGTTATCTTCGACCACAACAAAAAGGCAAAATATGTGGCAGGTTTCTTTACATTGGAGGCAACCAAATGGCATATTTGGGTAAGCTGTTCTTACCTGTTTTCTGGGTAACTATAAGATTACCTGGTGGTTTTTTTTTTTTGCAGTTTTTGGCCGGGGGTGGCACTCTACTCCTTTGAGCCACAGGCGCCCTCTGTTTGTTTATTGAGACAGGGTTTTGCTGTATTGCCTGAGCTATTGTGCAGTGATGTCATCACAGCTTACTGCAACCTCAAATTCCTGGGCTCAAGTGATCATCCTGCCTCAGCCTCCTGAGTAGCCTACAGGAACACATTAGCACACACCCAGCTGATTTTTTTCTATTTTTTGTAGAAAAAAATAGAATAAAGGATTAAATAAAATCTGTCTCACTATCTTGTTCAGGCTGGTCTCCAACTCCTGGTCTTAAGCAATCCTCCTGCCTCAGCCACCCAAAGTGCTAGGATCACAAGGTGTGAGCCACGGCCCCAGCTCGAGACTACCAGTTTTGAGCAGAGCCCCCTCAAATTAATTGTCTTACCATCTGGGATGTGTGATCCAACAAATCTAATGGTTATCCAGAATTTAATGTGGCAGATTGTTATATATTTGGCAAGTGTCAATATGAGAATTATAACACGGACCCCGATGGTTTTGGAGTAAGGCTATTTCTTTGTTAGCCAACTTTTTGATATATTTTTTTAAAAAGCAGTTCCTATTTTGCTACTGGTACCTGGAAAAGATGGAATGCCTGACTGTGGGACATCAGGTGACTGAAACCAACTGTGCATCATGAACTATGTGATCTCATCTACCAAACCATACAACCGGATGAGCACGGTAGCAGTCCACACTACATGAGTGACTGGGACCATGAGTTAGCACGTGACTAAGACTGCTATAGTACCTGCCCTACTCCTTCCGTACTTCTGCCTCAACCCATGTAACATGGCATCATAAGCAGTTATCTTTGGCTAATTAATAGAAGAAAAAATATCAACTTGTAGATATTGTAATATATCTCAGACCCCTAAAAACTTATGGGTCCTGGAACTTTTAGAGCATTTATGTTGTGCCTCCTAGAATGCAAAGCTGGCTACTTCTGCTCATCAGGTTCATTCAACATAATTTTATTACTATAATGGATCAGTGTGATGGTCTAGGGCAGTGGTTCTCAACCTTCCTAATGTGACAGCCCTTTAATACAGTTCCTGTAGGTCGTGATCCACCCACCACTGGTCTAGGGAATAGCAAGATCATCAATGTTCCTTCATACCGCATATGTGGATAGAAGAATTGACATAGCCTGAGAGAAGATATTAAAGCCTTACTGTTGTCCCTGCTGTTTAAATGCAATCTGCTTCTGCCTTTTCTTATGATTGAGGGGAAACAATTCCAGATCAGTATCACATCAATGTATATATTTTCCTCCAAATAAGATAACACACCTAGAATAGCAACTGTTAACTGGCATCCCTACTTTGGTTAAGCTTTGCAGTAATCTGTTCTCATTTATTACCAATCTGGATTTTATATTGTCATTCTCTATGACCCATCAGGTGACCATACAGGAAGTTTAAATGAGAACATGGTATGAATCACCCTGCCTTCATGGTGGCACTAATCTCTGAAATCTTCCCTGGGATGTGGTACTGCTTTTCCTTTACTGTCTTGATAAGGTGTGGTAGACAGCAGTCCTAGGCTTCTTTCTACGTAGCTCTTCCTATCCTAATTGTAATCATTCTATGGGTCAGGAAACTAAAATGATTGCTTCAATTATTAAAATATATTTATTTTTATTAAACATCTGTAACTGGAGATATAACCACAGTATGGGCTCCTCTGGATCCATTGTTAGCCAGACTCAGACGGAGACTCCCTCACTTGACTTGCTTACATCTCCTATTCTGACCAGTTGTCTAGGGTGCAGTTTTGGGTCTCTAGGTATCACTGTAAGTTAAGAGACAGTATCTAATAAATCTCAAGAGGTCTGGATGTTTGGTCCCTCTGGAGGAGGCTCAGGGAAGTGATTCCCTACTGTGTCTACTTGCTGGAATTACCTGGGAAACTTCAAAAAATATTAATGCCTGGGTCTCATCTCCAGACATTATGATTTAGTCAGGTTATGGCCTGGGCTTTACAATTCTAGGGTGTTCTAATGTGCATAAAAGCTTGGGAACTCCACTGGATTAAGGGATGACTCATGGTATACAGCTGCGGCTGCACTTTAGCTTGAGAAAGGATATAGTCTCTTTTCACCAGCCAGAGTCCCAAGTTTGTAATTGAATGAGATGCTTCAAATTTCAGTACAATTACACAAGTTAGCTTACTGCCCAGAATTTTTTTACCTGTCTATGTCAAGCAGCACCTTGGTAGGGTACTTAATCTGTTTTACTTCTAGGGACTTCGTGATCATTTGCTATTACTACCTTTCCCTGTGGGTCAAAATACTCTGGTTAACATTCTGTCCTTTGACTTATTTTGGTGATTATGCCCACTTTGTCTCAGATGTGGCCTCTTCCACTTTGGGATTTTGTTATTTCCATTGAGATCAGAGAACCCAGTTCCACTATAGCATTTGACCTTCACCTCTGTCAAACAAAGATAGCTACTTCAGAGCTCTTTGGGAATGGTGGTGCGCACATCACCACTGTTTTCCTTAGTGACCTGGCAAATGGTGATGGTTAAGGAGGCTTTATATTCCTTCATCTACAGTATGCCAGGGAAATTCTGGCATTATGATCATTTTATTTGTAGGCTGTTACTGAGTTAAAGCCTCATCCTAGCAAACTATTAATACTAACCTATTAAATCTTGATTCTCAGGTAAACGCACCTATGCCAATAAATTTGCCAAGATCTACCCTTATATTCTACCTTTGTATAACACTCTTAGAACCCACTTTCATGTATGCTTTCCAGGCCTCTGATTGTTGCTAATTAAAAGGCCAAAGCCTTTAACTCTCCTGTGCAGGCTCTCTTTCCAAAGCAGGCTTCCTAATTGTCTGATTGGGCTACGCTGGGACTTAACTGGAGGCAATGGAAGGTACTAAGGGTAAGTTCTGAGGACAGGATGTATCAGCTTGTAAGGGAGCTTCCCCAAGTGCCATCACCAAAAGCCTCCATGTGGAGGTGGCTGGTTTCCTTATATAGCAAGAGAGGTTTAGGGGACAATATGGAAGTTTAAAGCTCTCAGCTTCATTCTTGTCTGCCCAAGTGTCCCTATCCTATGATAGAACCTGACCCCTTTCCCATCAATCATCAATGCTCTAGCCTTAGAGTAGGAAATGGAAAAATTGACCACTTAATTGGTGCTACGTATCTGCCACTATCTGCCCAGTGATTACAGATTAGAGATGCCTTCAAAGCTGCAGTGGAGGGACTCTGATTCTCCACATGCATTCTTATATGTATTCTTAGTTTTTGATGTTTTTCTTATGTCCTTTTCTGTGTAGGACCATAAGAGAAGCCAAGTAGAGCCACAATCTTTATGGTTACATAGGGATATAGTCTTCCCCTTATCTTCACTCCCACCTGTTACTATTGCTGGTAATTGGAATTAAACTGTAAACCACAGATGACCTGTGATCTCTTTCCCTACAGCAATGAGGTTATCACTGTGATTAATTTTATGATCACACGCGTGTGTGTATGTGTGTGTATCCAATGTAACCTTAAAATTCTATTTTTTTCTGTTTTTAATTAAAAGAAAATTTTTCTTTGAGATGAGGGTCCTGCTGTGTTGCCTAGGCTAGAGTACAGTGGCAGTTCACAGACATAATCAGTGTGCCTTGAACTCCTGTCCTCATGTGATCCTTCTAGACTGGGCACGGTGGCTCATGCCTTAATCCGAGCACTCCTGGTACTAATTACTGTACCAGATAAGGTCTTAAGATATAAAGGACACAGTCAAAAAAATTCGAGAGGAAAATATCGGTATAAAATTCATTACTTTAAAATTAACAACTCCTGTTTGTCAAAAGACACCATTAAAAAAATACAAACCACAGTGTATTTAACACACATATATTCGACCAAGAATTCATGTCCAAATATAGAATTTCCAAAACTCAGTAAGAAAAAGAATGACAGCCCAATAGAAATATGGGCAAGTGATTTGAATGATAACTTCAGAAAAGGTCTCCAAATGGTTAAGTAGCATAAAATGCTGCTCAACCTCAGTGGTCATCAGGAAAAAGTTAATGTCAAAATGAAATAGTACATATCTATCAGAATGGCTAAAATTAATACCAACTTTTGGCCAGGATGTAGAAAAAAATGAAATTTTATACACCATTGGTGGGGATATAAATAAGGAAAATTTGGGAAAATGTCATCCTTTTACAAAATATGAACATGTATTAATGACTAAGAAATTTTAATCCTAAATTTATGTACTCAACAGCTGTGGTCCTCAACTCTGGGGCCATGGCCAGTACCCGTGAGTGGCCTGTTGAGAACCAGGCAGCACAGCAGGTAAGCAGTGAGCAAGCCAGTGAGGGAGCAAAGCTTCATCTGTGTTTACAGCCATTTGGCATCACTCACGTCACCACCTAAGCTTTGCCTCCAGTCCGATCAGCAGCAGCATTAGAGTCTCCCAGAACAGGCACCCTACTTTAAAGTGCGCTTGTGAGACATCTAGGTTGCGCGCTCCTTCTGAGAATCTAATGCCTGATGATCTTAGATGCAGCTGAGGCGGTAAAGCTAGTGCTGGGGAGGGGCTGCAAGTACAGATAGATCATCAGCAACAGAAAGGTTTTACATAGAGACCATAACAAATCAATTGCTTGCAGCTCTGCATCAAAACCCTATCAGTGAGTGGCAAGTTGAGTACATGGCTTGCCCTTTATTTATTTACAACTTCCATCTGTGCCTCTTTCCTGCACCGCGCACCTGTCTCAGTCAGTTTTGGTAAGCCCACAAGCTAACCCTAGCAAAAATGACTAAAAAACAAAGGTCGCTGGAGAGCTTCCTTGAAAGACCCAATGATGAGACAGCAGAAGACTCCAAGACTTCCAGCAAAATGAAAACTGCATTCAAAAGAAAACACCAAGAGTCCTACTTAAATTCTGGGTTCATTGTAACAGGTGATTAACAATGTGCAAGCCCGCTTTGTATGCAGTATGTGATGACTGGCTATCCAACAAAGCCATGAAACCTCCAAAACTGCTTCACCACATAGAGAATAAGCATCTGCGTTAAAAGACAAGCCTTTAAAATTTTTCAGGAGAAAAAACTGTGAACACAAAGAACAGAAACAATTGTTGAAGGCTACCACTTCATCAACTGTGTCTGCACTGACTGCATCATTCTTGGTGGCTAACCGCATTGCTACCACTAAGAAGCCCTTTACTATTGAAAGGTTGATCCTGTCTGCTGCTAAGGACATCTGCCATGAACTTTCAGGAGAGGCTGCAGTTCAAAAAGAGGCACGTGTTCCTCTGTTGGTTAGCACCATTAACTACATGAACTGATGAAATAGCAAAGGACAGTGAGGTACAATTATTAGAGAGGATTAATGAATCACTATGGTACATAATCCAGGTCGATGAGTCTACTGATGTTGACAAGGCAGCAATGCTTGTTTTTGTGTGATCCATTTTTCAGGAGGATGTACATTAGGATATGTTATGTGTACTTTTGCTATCAACCTCCACCATAGCTGCAGAACTAAACTGTATCGGTCATTTGTGTTGGTATGTGCATGGATGGAGCACCTGCCATGACTAGACTGCTTTCTGGATTCACTACTTGGGTCAAAGAGGTTGCTTCTGAATGTGAGTCTACACACTGTGTCATCCATAGAGAAATGCTGAAAAATGTCACCCAAACTAAATGTTTATAAAATTATCAACCACATTAGAGTATTTCCTCTCAACTCATGTCTATTTATGTGGCTCTGGGAGGAGACAGATGCAGAGCATACATCTCTCACACACAGAAGTGAGATGGCTTTTTTTTTGTAGTTTTTGGCTGGGGCCGGGTTTGAACCCGCCAGCTCTGGTATATGGGGCTGGTGCCCTACTCCTTTGAGCCACAGGCGCCACCCAAGTGAGATGGCTTTCTAAAAGTAGATCATTGTCCAGAGGCTTTGAATTACAAGGGCCACTAAAGAGATTTCTTTTAGAAAAATAGTTACTACTGGCAGCATACTTCAGTGACCCAAAGTGGGTTGCAACCTGCTTACTTATGTGACATATTCAACCTGCTCAACAAACTCAATTTGTCACTCCAACTTCACAACTCTGTTCAAATTGGCAGATAAAGTGGCTGCATCAAAACTAAACTGGAATTATGGGGGCAATGAGTGAACACTGGGATTTTTGACATGTTTCAAACATTAGTAGAGTTTTTTTTTTTTTAAAGACAGAGTCTCATTATGTCACCCTTGGTAGAGTGCCGTGCGTCAGAGCTAACAGCAACCTCAAACTCTTGGGTTCATGTGATTCTCTTGCCTCAGCTTCCCGAGTAGCTGGGACTACAGGTACCCACAATGCCCAACTATTTTTTGGTTGTAGTTGTCATTGTTGTTTAGCAGGCCCAGGTGGGCTCAAACCCACCAGCTTTGGTGTATGTGGCCAGCACCCTAATCACTGAGTTACAGGTGCCAAGCCAATTAGTAGAGATTTTTTAAGAGACTGAGCCAGGGCTTGCTTTCTTCCTGCTGGTACATGATCACTATGTTTCAGCTTAAGAAGACTTTGAATCTTATTTCCTTATTTCTTTTTTTCCACACTGGGGAGGAATCGATCTGTGACCTATTTATGAATGAGCCAGATTAATTGGAATCAGCTGCTTGAGACTGCAAATGATGGTGGACTTAAAATTGTTTGAGACGACTTCAGATCTCCATACACTCTGGATTAAAGTCAAGGTGGGATATCCTGAGATTGCCACAAAAGCACTAAAAAGCCTCCTTCCATTTCCAATGTTCTATCTTTGTGAAGCAAGGTGTTTTGCAGTGACAGCAATAGAAGCAAGATTATGGCACAGACGGGACATAAGCGACACACTTTGGGTGTCACTGTCTCCCATCACCCCCAGAAGGGACTGTCTAGTTGCAGGAAAATGAGTTTAGGGCTCACACTGATTCTGCACTACAGCAAAGTGCATAATTATTTCATTATATATTACAATGTAATAGTAATAGAAATAAAATGCACTATAAAGGTAATATGCTTGAATCATCTCCAAACCTTCCCCCCACCCGTGAAAAACTGTCTTATATGAAACTGATCCCTGGTGCCAAAAAGATTGGGGACTACTGGTCTACAGAATGTCTGCACGCGCATGCCAAGAGATACATAAAAGAATGGTCACAGCACCATAAGTCATGAATATGTGTAGTTTTCAGTAAATATCAGTAATACAATGGATACATATGTTTGGTTTATCCATATAATGGAATATAGCAATGAATATGAACAAACTACCTCCAGGATCAATACAGATGATCCTCACAAATAATAATGGTAAAAATGCACACATAACTTCATTTATGTTGTATTCAAACACAGGCAAAACTGAACTGTGATTAGAAGTCAGAATAATGGTTTCATTTTTGGGGAAGAGTGGTGGGCTAGTTATTGGGAAGTCTCATAAGAGGGGTTTCCTTTAACTGGTAACATTCTAGTTCCTGGCTGGTGGACACTGATGTATTTTTACTTTGTGATAGATCATTCATTCATTTCTGCATGTTTGCTGTGTCTCAACTTTTTTAAAGGGAGGTCCTAAAAAGATTCAGGACATTAAGGGTAACACAGTAACAGCTCTGATGGCCATTCCAGAAAAAGAGTTCCAAAACTGCTTTGAAGGGTGGACTAGGCACTGGTGTATGTGCAGAGTTTCCCAAGGGGAGTACTTTGAAGATGACTATAATAATATTCAGCAATAAGGTATATAGCAGTTTTTCTAGGGTGAGTTCACAAATTTAATTGTCTAACCTCGTGGATCTGGTGTCTCTGGGAAGCATCAGATGAAGATGTTCAGAACTAGACAAGGAGAGTTCAGTTTCATTAAAAAAAGCTTCTTGTCTATGATTGCAAAAGTGGCATGTCAGTATATATTCACAGAATTATAGAGAGTTTTTTCAAAGCTCACTCTATTTTATCATGTATTTCCAAGAATTTTATAAAGATAATTCTATATACTGCTTGTTTTTAGCAACGCAAAGTATTAAGAAAGATGATCTTAAAAGAGTCTTACCATGTTATTGACAGATCTCAGTTTTGTTTCTTTAATTTTGCTTTTATTTCCAGTTTGCTGTACTTCCTCTCAAAACTATGGGTGAGACAAAGCAGTTCAAATGTGGTTCCTCCAATAAAGGGGAAGTATAATGTCAGAACGCTAAATACTAAAGTTAAAAATACTCACTCTTTTAAATAAGTTTATTCCTTAAAAATGTTTGAATAAATAATTCTTTTAAAAATTTTGCTTAGTTTCTCATGTAGTAATTATTAACTCCAAATTATAGCTCAGACTGTATTCTCTCAATTTATAATTTATTAAAACATATTACTTGCTCCATTAATTTCATTGACTCTTCCAATCCATCAATCTGATTCCTTTTATCTTTTTCTTATTTGGGGTTTTTTCTTTCTTTGATCATATAGTCTACTTTTTCTTAGTTTATTCCTCATTTGAGTATAACACATCCTTCATTAGCTTCTTGAGCATGGATGCATAGAATATATATATTTTTGAGGCCTTTTACATTCAAAAATGACTTTATTCTAGTCTCATAATTGGACGATATTTGGCATTGTATAGAATTCTAAATTATAAGTAATTTTTCTTCAAAATTTTGAACTTATTCCATTATCCTTTAACTTCCAGAGTTCTTGTTCAGAAGTTCAGTATATTCACTTTTGTACACATTGTATGAAACCTGTCTTTTTCTCTGTCTAAACTTACGCAATCTATTCTTTATAGAGCAAAGAAATAGGAGGAGATACATAAGAGAAAGAGCTACAGAAATCTGCATGGGGTTCCCTTAAGCATTTTATACTTTTATTAATTTATTTATTTTGAGACAAGAGTCTATGTTGCCCTTGGTAGAGTGCTTGGCATCACAGCTCACAACAACCTCAAACTCTTGGGCTTAAGCGATTCTCTTGCCTCAGCTTCCTAAGTAGCTGAGATTATAGGTGTCCACCACAACACCCAGCTGTTTGTGGATGCAATTGTCATTGTTGTTCAGCAGGCCCAGGCCAAGCTCAAACCCACCACCCTCCGTGTATATGGCCAGCGCCTTTACTCACTGGGCTATGGGCACCAAGCCTATACTTTCATTTTAATTAAGCACTCAATAGCTGTATATGATTAGAACTGACACATTACACTACCAAACTGACCATATGACCCTACCCAACTACAGTAAAAAAACAAAATGAGGTACAGGTAATAATAAAGAAGATGTGTTGATAGTAATGCAAAAAACAGTAATTATGATGATGGTAAAAGAAAACACTAATTCTGTGTATGTGCCAGGTACTATATTAATTGCTTTGTATGTCTTAATTCACTGAATTAGCATGTAGAATACAATCTTAAGAGGTAGGTATTATCCACATTTTTATAGGTTATATAATTTACCCTGGGAGAGTCAGAATTAGGAGTCTAGTCTGGCTCCTGAGTCTCTAGTCTAGTATTATGCTATACTTCCTTGCAGTTTTTTGTTTGTTTTATTGATTTTAAATGCCCTTTCTTGAGAAAACAAAAACTTGGGCTTGGCGCCTGTGGCTCAATCGGCTAAGGAGCCAGCCACATACACGTAAGGTGGCGGGTTCAAACCCCCAGCCCGGGCCCGCCAAACAACGATGGCTGCAACCAAAAAATGGCCAGGCGTTGTGGCGGGCACCTGTGGTCCCAGCTACTTGGGAGGCGGAGGCAGGAGACTCGCTCGAGCCCAGGAGTTGGAGGTTGCTATGAGCTGTGATGCCATGGCACTCTACCCAGGGGGATAGCTTGAGGCTCTGTCTCAAAAAAAAAAAAAGAATTTTCAGGCCTAAAGAGGTTAAGTCACTTGCCCCAGTCACCCACCAGGTAGTCAAAAGAGCTGGGTCTCTTACCAGCCTCTAACCTGTCCGAGAAGCCCAGCTTTTAACCACTGTGCTCTACTGCCCTCCTGTGAGCTCAGTGTAAATTTCCATACCTCACTATGAAAAGGCATAAGCTTTGTGAGAGGCATTTGTTTCCTTTGTGTCCTGACCCCTTTGTAGCTTAAATCCAAGTTGAAACCAAAGAGCTCTTCCAGAAGCTAGAGAGACAGATTCCACAGAAATGGCTCATTACTGATGTGACAGCCACATGGTGCTTTGTAAATGTTAAATGCCATTCATGCAGGACTACCATAAACTCACTTATTCACTCATTCCACAAACATTTATCGAGAGCCTACTCTATGCCAGTATTGTGCTAAGTGCTGTATCACAGCATTGAACAAGATAGATACAGAGCTTGCTGTCCGGCAGAGGGAGAACAAATGAATGAGTAAATACTTAAGAAAGTTTCAGACGGTGGTGAATGCTGAGCTAAACATAGAGAATGTGTGGACCAACAGATATCCTCAGCACTTGTCTAAAACCCAACCCTAGCATCTACATGTCCACACAGAGACTCCCTCCACCAGTCCTACACTATTAAGAGCTCCCTAATGAGAAGGACTGAGCAGACATGAAACAGGGCACTGAGACAGAGAATGACCAGGAGGGGCTGCTGTAGGTTGGGTGATCAGAGACGCTGAGGCCCAAGGACAAGATTTCACATCTATGGCAATCTGAAGGAAAGAGCGTTCCATGCAGAGGGAACAGCAGATGCGAAGGCCCTATGTGGTACCTTTTTTCCCTCCAGAGCACGTGCAAACGTGTCACACGCATGCACCCACACACCCACTCACACACAAATCTGAAAACTTATAAATATCTTTTATTCCTACATGCCTAGGCTCCTGAAGACGGTTCTCCTTTATGATAGGAGCCAAAGTGGGGTGACAACAGGGATTAGGGTCCCAGCCTCATCCTCTCTGGGGCTCAAGTCTCCTCTTTACTTCTCAAGGTCATTGTGGAAATCAAATGAGATGAACTGTAACCTCGTCCATTGTAGAATATGAGCATAAGTGACTTACTCAAGATACAAATGCTTTAAGTTTTTACATAGGGAAGTGCTTAAGTACCTGATTCTCTGATATTGAGAATTTTTAACTGTTTTTCAGAATTAGGAAGAAAAATCACTTCTGTTTTAGCAAAGAGAAAATGATCATTCTACCTACATTTTGGTTCCTATAGGTGGTGAGAGATTTTCAGTATAATATAAAAACAAAGAGTACAGGCTTAGTTATAAATTAGCTGACTCTGGCCTTTGTGACCTTGACCAGGTTACCAAACCTCTCTGACAAAAAATAGGACCTGTCTTACAGGGAGTCTGGAAGAATCAAGTAGGATAATGAATGCAAAGAGAGCTAAGTTCTCAAGTGATGGCCAAGTGACAGTCTGCAAAGGGAACTTTCATTCTTCAGTCTCTGGGAAAACACTTCCTCTCTGATATTTCTGCCAAAAATATATTTCACATTCATCATGTGACCAAGACGCTCCTCTGGCTCTTCTCTCACCCTCGTCAGTCTGGATGGCTGGTGGGATGACTGCACAGTGAGAAAGAGCAGAGTCGGCACTGAGCAAGCCAACCTGCTCCCAGTGCCCGCGCTGCGAGCTGGGCCTGCCTGGTCTGGTCCCAGGGGTGTGGGCCTGGCCCACAGACAAACCCCGGCTGGCCTGGGGCAGAAGAGGAGGAGTGAGGACTTGTATTTGCACAGGCTGTCACCATGGTGACAGGAAAGTCAATAGGCATGACATTCCTTAAGCTGGTAGAAAATCCCCTACCTCCACCCTGTGCACTCAGGTGAGGGAAGCATTCCCACACAGCGGTAAGCAGATCCTCAGAGGCCAAAACACTAGTAGAAAATCGGGGGCCAAAATACACAAATATTTTAGATAAACATACACCTTATTCCAAGATGTTTCAAGAGAATTGTTTTTCTCTGAAATGTGCAGGTAATTTGACCAAGGTCTACGAATTGGTTACCTGGTAGAAATAAAGCCAAAAGTCATGATTCCCAGCTGGCGATGGGCAGGCAAACTGCCTTTTAATGGAGGGACATTGTCATCATGCCCCGTTCATCACGGAGCTGACTCAGGGTCACCCTCTCGCTGCAAAACAGTGAACAACTGTGCAGTGAAATCTTTAGGACAGGGAACTGATCCCTGGTGACACAGGCACAGAGCCTAAGATTCCCATTCTGTTCTCTCCTTCAGGTGAGTCACTGATGGCCTCAGTCCAAAGAGTGGATGTTTCTGGGAAGTTAACGGAGTAGCAGCTCACCGAGAGTACACTGTCACTCAAATTAGTTTCTCAGAAAGTGCCTTGAAGCAGGCCCTGGAAGGATTGAGGTCCGGACAGGTAAGTTTTATTGGGGAGAACTGGCAGCGGGTGCAGGGTGTGGCTCAGAGAACAGGCCTGAGCAGGTACCCAGGTGGGAGCCAGAAAACGTAAAGACACTGGGTGCCAAGAACAAGTCAGAGGGAGGGAGACGGAAAGGGGAGGGAAAGATAAAAAGAGTAACCAAGACCAGCTTCATCTGTGGTCCAGAATTTACCTCCTTCTGTTAGGCCTAAAAGTTCCCCTGTCAACATAATACCATAATAACTGTGTGCTCATCTGCTCTCTGTCCTCAGCAGACATCCTCACACCAAGTACAGCACATCTCAGCAAGGTGCATGGAGCCCCAACTTTAGAAGGAGCCTCATATATATATATTTTTGAGACAGTCTCACTCCATCACCCTAGGCATTAGCCTAGCTCACAGCAACCTCAAACTCCTGGTCTCAAGCCAGTTTCCTGCCTCAGTCTCCCAAGTAGCTGGGACTACAGGTTATTTTTAGTGGAGACAGTCTTGCTCTTGACCAGGCTGGTCTCAAACTCCAAGTGATCTACCCACTTGGGCCTCCCAGAGTGCTAGGATTACAGGTGTAAGCCACCTCGCCCGGCTTCATGGTATTTTCTTTGTTCAGAATTTTATGAATAAGTCATAGATGCAGAAAAATATGAAGTATCCAGATTCAGACAGATGACTGTATGTCAGCTCTGCCTCTAGAAAGGTGTGCAAACATCTGAAACAAGTGTCCAGGTGAGCCTTAGACTGGGATTTGTCCTTTCCCCATCACTGTGGTCTTCTGAGGCCCTACCATGTTTTTAATAGGTGTAAAATAAATATGTAAGGGTCTCCCGGTATTGTTCTCCCTGCTCCCCATCTGGCTCCTACCTCCAGTCTACACGGAAAGCCTTAGTGAGGCTTTTAAAATATGTCAGACCATACTCAAAACCCTTTAACCTGTTCCCCTGGGAAGGAAATCCAAAGCCCATGCTGTGGCTCCCAAAGCCACATGTGTTGTGGTTTCACTGACCTCAATTTCTTCCCATCGCCCCTCTCATTGTGCTCCAACCAGACTGGCCTCTGCATGGTTCTCCAATGGCCCAAGTGCACTCCTGCCCCAAGCAGGTAGCTCTTGCTATTCTCTCTGCCTGGGATATTCTTGTGTCCCCTCCCCCTGAGAGCTGCATGGTTCATTCCTTCACTTTATTTAGGTCTCCGCTCAGTTGACACCACAGCACTACCTCATATAAAACTAGACCAGCCCCACCCCTACCCTGGACCTCTTTCTACTCATTCACTCTGCTTTATTTTTCTTCATGGATGATATGTATAAGTGTAGCTTCCTCCTTAGCTCATAGCAATTCACAGTGCCTTTCTTACTACACATGTATTTCTTTGTGTATTTGTTTACTTTCTGAATTTCCCTAAGCATGCAACCTTGAGGAAAGCAAGAACATTGAAACATAGATGGGAGCCCCAAGGCCAGCCCACCAGGCTCTGTTGCTACACCAAGGGAGACACAAACACAAGGCACAAACTGACAAAGGCCTGAGCCAGGCTGGTGGCTGTGGACAAAGAAAAGACAAATGGCACAAAGTGTGGAAAGCAAGAAAACATAAGATTTGGAGACAGATTGGAAGGGATGCAAAAGTGAAAGGATGCAGAGAGGTCTGAAGTTTTGAGTCCAGTTGTCCGGAACACTCCTATCCAATATGGTGACCAACAGTGACATGTGTCTGTGGGGCACGTGAAATGTGGTCAGGGCTGGCTCTAGGTCAGCAGTTCCTTCGCCTCTACAGTGAAACTGAAATGTGGGCAGTCTGAATTGAGACGTGCTATAAGTGCAAAATACAGTGTACACCAGATTCCAAAGACTTAGTAAGAGAAAGAATGCATGTAGAGTATCTCAAAGATTTTAAAACTGTCAATTACATGTTGAAATGTTAACATTTTCAATATACCAAGTTAAATATATTATTGAAATTGATTTCACCTTTTTTTTTTGAGACAGAGTCTCATTTTGTCATCCTTGTTAGAACGCCATGGCGTCATAGCTCACAGCAACCTCAAACTCTTGGACTCAAGTGATCCTCTTGCCTCAACCTCCTGAGTAGGTAGGACTACAGGTGCCTGCCACAATGCCTGGCTATTTTTAGAGAAGGGGGTCTCACTCTTCCTCAGGCTGGTCTCGCACTTCTGAGCTCAGGTGATCCACCCACCTCAGTCTCCCAGAGTGCTGGAATTATAGGTGTGAGCTACCACACTTAGCCCTTTTTTTTTTTTTGAGGCAGAGTCTCACTCTGTCACCCTGGGTAGAGTGCTGTAGCATCATAGCTCACAGCAACCTCAAACTCCTGAGCTAAAGGGATCAGCCTTAGCCCCCCAAGTAACGGGGACTACAGGCACCCACCACAATACCTGGCTAGTTTTTCTATTTTTAGTAGAGATGAGTTCTTGCTCTTGCTCAGGCTGGTCTTGAACTCCTACGCTCAGGAAACCCACCTGTCTCAGCCTCTGTTTCTTTTTTTTTTAATGGGGCTATTGGAAAATTTGAAATTACATCTGCATCCTGCGCTATATTGGAGAGGGCTAGTCTAGAATATAAATAGGGTACCCTTTTCAGGGTGAGAATTAAAAAAGAAGAGGAAATACTATCATCAGTAACCTACAGGAGGCCAGCATGAGGTTCTACCGTCTGCTTCCCCAGACATTTAAAATATGGGAAATAAAACTGGCTTCTGGGTATTAGGGTGGGGGATGAATAATCATGTAATGCTTCAAAGCTGAGATATGCAACAGAACCTCAAAAAGCTAAACTAGTGTTCAGTCCAAGAGAGTAGGACCAGAACCTGCCAGAATATAGTTAGAGTCTAAGAAAAAAAATGCATCAGTCACAGGGGACATGGTCAGCAGTGGAGTATAGAAAAAAGGACCTCATCACAGGCGAGCTTGGCCATACCCATTAAAGCAGTCTGTCCAGACTCTGAGTCTGACACTCTTAAGCAGAAGACTCCAATGACTGGAGTGACCATCTAATTTACTGTCCAAACCAAGCCATTGTTGACAGCAAAAGAGGTATTATTAATCACTCTGCTAGGATAATAAACCAGGACTGTCCCAAGAAATCAGGGCATGTGGTCACCTGACCTCAACTAATTCATCCCAATTTATTACTCTCATTGTGGCCTTCTGATTATCCCAAATATGCCTGAGCAAAGACATAAATTTTTTTTTTTTTTGAAAGAGAGAGTCTCACTCTTTTGCCCAGGCTACAGTGCCATGGCATCAGCCTAGTTCACAGCAAACTCAAACTCCTGAGTTTAAGCAATTCTCCTGCCTTAGCCTCCCAAGTAGGTGGATCTATAGGCACCTTCCATGAATCTGACTAATTTTTCTATTTTTAGTAGAGATGGGATCTAACTCTTGCTCACTCTGGTCTTGAACTCCTGAGCTCAAGTGATCCTCCGGTCTCAGCCTCCCAGAGTGCTAGGATTACAGACATGTGTCACTGTACCCAGCCTAGACATACGTTTTCAAATGTACAAATAAAACTATGAAGCTGCTTATAATTGATGTGGGCATTAAATATCAATCTTATTTTTTTGCCCCAAACCTGTTGTTATTATAATCTAACAGTACATCTTATGAACAATGACATCTTATCATCAAGGATACAGAGTAATTTGGCTCCCCATGTGGTATAACTTGAAGGATAACTGACGGGTAAGAGGGTAGAAATGCTCTCTCACCAGGTAACTGATTTCCACTGGGAAATAACAAGTAGGTACTCTGGTTTTAAGCAATAGCCTCTTGTGAACTTCGTTAATTTTAATTGGTAATCCAAGACTGGGTCTGACCTATAAGGCCAAAGTCCAGAAACAGAACTGGGGTGAATTTACTAAGGTCATTCTGTCCCATGGATGCCTGTTTGGGAATAGGTCCCAGAGGGCAATGCTCAGTGGGCACCACCATGGGCACCACCAAGACCCTCCCCAGTTGAAACTGACAGAGGCAGAAAGACAAGGAGTCCAGTTTAGGTCTATCAGTTTAAGTCTATTAGGATTAAAAGGTGAATGAGGCATTAAAATAGAAGAACTTGAATGAGATGCCTAGGGCCACAAACAATCAGAAGAACAAATGACTTTGGTGTGTCCACCACAGCTACAGTTCAGATAAATAACCAGAGGTCAGAAGCACAGTTAACAAAGACATTGTAGGAGCATAGAAGTTTTCTCTGTAAGTACCAGATCTCATGGACTAGTGGTGTCTCAGTGTTCCCAGCCTCTTTGAAATAAAGCAATCATTGCAAAAAAAAAGTTCTGTGACTAATTAGCCACATCTGATATGGCCTCAGAAGGGGGCGGAGGCATGGACTCAAAGCACAATTATATTGAAGGATTATATTATTAAAGATGTGTTTCTGCAACAAAATAAGCAACAGTACCACCTAAGATGAGAAAAATAGTTAAAAGCAACTTACTTATTTTGTCCAATTGTCTCAAAGTCTTTCACAACAATCCCAAGAGATGATGAGAAGTCCAGGGGTATACCCCTCAAGTCAAACTCCAGTATCTGTCCACAGAAAGGTTATGAAAACAAAAGAGGCTGTTAGAAGGAGCAGAGAATATAATAAGATGCATTACCACTGAGTGTTGGGGTTGTTATTTTTACCAATGGCAACCTTTTGATGTTTATAATTCAATGGAAACGATTACAATCTAAACCTGGTGGCAGCAGAGGGTGTGGGAGGGAAAAACAGACTCGAGGGCCTGCAGGCAACTCCTGGCCTCCCATTTCCTAGGTTCTGTGGCTTTACCTGGATAAAGCCCCTGCCTTATAGTTAGAGAATTGGACTTAATGCCTATCACAACTGCTGCAAGAATAAATGAATGTGTATATGAAAATGCCTTCTTTGGGTGGCACCTGTGACTCAAAGGAGTAGGGCACCGGCTCCATATACCGAGGTGATGGGTTCAAACCTGGCTCTGCAAAAAAAAAAAAAATGCCTTCTTCAATGGTCTTGAATTATTTGCTCTTCTTAGACACATTATTATCAAAGAAGATAAATAACTTAAGAAGACATTTTCTAAAATGCATCAGCCTCTTACTTTAAGTCCCACTGTGGTCAGCGAATAGTGAACTTTCTGAGTCCCCCACTTTAATGCAATAAATTTCTTTCTAACAATAATTACTAAAAAAAACCTACATAGCACCACTAATGACTTGAACTGACTAGGGAATGAATACACTAAATAAATTAAATGATGATTTGATCCTCTCTGTAGTGGGCTAGGAATGGAAAGAAATTTGTCTCAGAGCTCATGTGAGAGCACACACACCAATCCCAATAGGTTTGGGTTTGGTATAAGGTATAAAACTGCAGTTTGGAAGTTTACTTGATAAAGACATAAGTTGGATGACTTCTTGTGGAGAACATGCCAGTTCACATGACAACATATTTACTCTGTCACCTGTCACATGACTTGAGCTCAAATATAAAGAGATATGTTAGAATGATTAAAAACTCTGAAGCAGTAAACACATAAACACAGGTGGCTTTTTGTTTTGAGACAGGCTCAAGTATAGTGGTGTCATCATAGCTCACTGCAGTCTCAAATTCCAAGGTTAATGTAATCCTCCTGCCTCAGTTTCCAGGGTAGCTGGAACTACAGGAGCCCATCACAATGTCCTGCTAGTTTTTCTATTTTTAGTAGAGATGGCTCTTGCTCAAGCTAGTCTCAAATTCCTGAGCTCAAGAGATCCTCCCACCTTGGCCTCCCCAAGTACTTGGATTGCAGGCCTGAACCACCGTACCTGGCCAATGTATTTTTTACTTGCTTTATCCTTGGAGCTCTGTGCCAGGTCTAGGAATCTACAGTAATTGCCCAGAGGAGCAGGCATGAAGCTTACTCTCATACCTCTTGGCATTCCACATGGTTGTGTTCTGGGTTCCAGGGAAACTACAGAGAAGTGGAATTCTCTCTCCGTCTGCCTGAGACCAGCAGAAAATTTTCAAGAAGGCTATTAAGCTTTTTGTCCTCACCTCATTCAAGGACAAAGATTCTATCTTTGTAGAGATAAATCCCACCTAGATTCCTCTCTGTTTAGGAGATGAAATGATTTGCAGTGGGAGGAGGGGGAGCTTTCATGGCCTAGTGACTTGGTGAAAATAACAAAGACTTTATTATTGCTCTTATCCTGGGAGGTTTGACCTGGTTTTTAAAAAACCCAATGGGGCTGATCACCAACTTCTAAAAAATTAGGGTTTGATGCATGATTGAATAGTTATTTTAAAAAGTTAGTCAGAGTAGGAAAATCCTCCTCAGTGGAAAGAATTAAAATTTTAACCTAGCTATGAAAATATTAAACACCAAACTACTTATAAAATAGATATAAAATTAACAGTTGGGGGAGGTAAAAAAAAAATCTATCTATATTACATCTCTTCAGTAGGATATCACACAGCCATTAAAACTACTTTTCAATGCAATGATATGGGCATATGAAGATGTAGGAGTAACAAAAATTAGGAGAGGAAATTATATTTACTGTATGATACTAGTTTGTATTTCAGACTCATATTTTATTAAAATATCCATTCAAGGCTGGGCGCCTGTGGCCCAAGTGGCTAAGGCGCCAGCCATATACACCTAAGGTGGCGGGTTCAAATCCAGCCCGGGAAACAACAATGCCAGCTGCAACCAAAAAATACCCGGGTGTTGTGGCGGGCGCTTGTGGTCCCAGCTACTTGCGCTGGGCTGAGCAGGAGATTCGCTTGAGCCCAGGAGTTGGAGGTTGCTGTGAGCTATGATGCTACAGCACTCTACCCAGGGGGACAGCTTGAGGCTCTGTCTCAAAAAAAAAAAATCCATTCAATAAACATTTATTGATATACCACAGAAATTAACAGTAGTGGTTTCTAGAGAGTGAAACCAAAGTTACTTACTTAACGCTTACCTAAAGTTTTCAAATATTTCTATGTTAAGTATACTGGCCATTACTTTTCTCGACATATAAATAATAAATGTCATTACTCAGCTAAGTGTACAAAGTCTCGTGATACTTTCTTATGAGTCCTGCAGATCTGTTTTTAATGATGGCACTTTCCTTCTGACAAATCTGGAGATGATCTAATCTCATCCCTTGTTCTACAGATGTGCCCCACATAGGCAGCATAAGAGGACCAAGGTCACAGCAA
>CAUYQV010096895.1:0-13271 GCA_963574575.1 Galagoides demidoff
GTAAACTCCCTACTCCCCTTCTGGGCAAGGTCACCCAGGTGGAATTGGTACCAGAAGGAGACTGGCTCCCTCCCTTGCTTCTAGGCAAGGACAATTAGCTCAGAAGGAGCCAAACTGTCTGGAACAAACAAGTAGCCCCCCCACCACTCTCTAGAGTAAGGTGACCAGACATCCTGCTTTTGGTGGGACAGTCCCAATTTTTAAAAATTTGTCTTGAGTCCTGTGGCAGCGTTTTTAAAAAGTCCTGATTTTTGGAAAGAATGCATGACAAGTTAGGGAAGGCGGGAGAACAGAAAGGGAATATATGGTTTTTGGCTGTCATGTGGCTATTTCACCAGAATTTGAGTTTTATATTATTTTTGTTAATTTTATAATGTTAAACTTTAATAATAACAAATAATTGTTGAGAACTGATTATCGAGAACTGCTTATCAAAGTTTGCATTGTTGTCAGACCCCACCCCCAATGGTGTCCCACCTTACCAATGTTAAAATCTGGTCACCTTATCCAAGACTAACTTTCAGCCCAGCACATACACATTAAAAAGAAGTTATCTTCAAACTTTTGTAAGCTTTTATAATGGAAAAAGAACTTTAAAAACACTTTCAATAATAATCAGGATTCTTACCAAGAGCAGCTCTTTCAGAAATTGAGCAAATTTTGTAGGTCTTTTGAGTATCAGCCCTGGGAATTCAAGAAAGAGAGTTTTAAGGAAGAGTGTTTCAAGAATACACTGAGTTCAGGGACTGGGCCCTTTTTAAACACTCATTCAATAACATAAGATTCTCTTATCCTCTCAACATACAGAAAATAGTTTGCCCAGCTCTGCCACTTGGCCACATGCCCCTGGGCTGTGAGATTAGCAGTACACTGGGACACAAGCAATTCCAGCAATGAAACTGAAGTTTTCAAGATCAGCTCCTGGGCTGTTGTAATTTCCTCTCCATTACCATTTCTTTAAATCTCCCAGACAGAGGAAGGAATTCTCCACCCAAACATATCTTCCTGGCTGACTTGGCCTCTGCTTTTTTCATGCATTCTTTCACTGATTCTTGTTGGTCCTGAGCAAAGAATAATTTGCCATGGCTGCCTCTAATTTACAATAGACAGAGCCTCTTTCTGAAAAAGATCAAGATTAAATAAAATTGACTAAAGAGGTCCAAGTTCCTTCATGGGGAGGATCTCTAAGAGAGTGGTATGACACAAGAGGATTCTGGAGTGACATTGTGCCAATATGCCCTGGAGGAGGGACATGGATATACTGGCACCACGTATGGAGATCTGGAGAAAGAGAAACTGCAGAAACTGAGATTTCCCAAGATTTGTCAATAACCTTTATCACTTGGTGCTGTGGAATCACACACAGGTAGAATGGGAGAGTAAAGGTCATTTCAAAGTCATTTATACTTCAGGTAAGAAAGGCAGTCTGTGGTCTGTGATGCCACCTTTCTGCAGGAGACAAGAGACTATAAAAGTCTCATGTTCTAGGAGACATGAGATCAGCCCTCTGCAGAGCCTTAAGCCATCTCCCAGGCTATCCCTGCACAAAACATCCCTGACCTCAAAGTCATTACGGCCTTGGCCCCAGGTTCTTCAGGTTGAATAAACTACCTACTTTTCCCCTGATGCCATTAGTTGGTGAAGCCTGAGCCTCCAAGGTCATCCTTTATCCCTCAGCCTCTATACCTCCTTGAAACTGACCCAATTTTTTAACCCTCTTCACTTTTGGTCCTTGAACTGTGCCACTCTGTCATCACCATTCTCCCATATATCCTCAACTCTTCTGAAAATTTCCTTCACATTTGTACCTCTGACAATGTGATGGTTTTCTGCCTTCCATAGTGGATTTTGTCCAGTGGCTTCATGTCTTTCAACATGGACTTTTGAACATGGCTGTTCCTGTCTTTTGTAAAGGTGCTCGCCACTGCTGCTTCTCATTCATCTCACTTCTTATTTCAAACCTGGCACTGCACAGGAAGTTCACATTATCTGACTTTGCCACACAGTAACCTTCTATCATAATCTATTAAGATCCCAGTGAACTCTCTCATTTCTCTGGTGAGTGACTACGGTATCTATCACACTGGCTTCATTTTCACTACTGCTCCTTCCTCATTCTAGTCACAGCATTTATGAAAGTAATTGCCCAACAATTTGCCTCCATGTTTTGAATTTCCCACTCCAGGGATCTTAGTCCCATTGACAATCCTATAATTATCTACTCAGCCTCATCATATCTCATATTTGCATCATCTTAAAATCCTTGGTTTTTTGCATCTTACTCAGCAATACCATCTTCTATTATTGCAACTCATTACTTAATTCCAATGTTTCATTCTTCTCAACAAAATGTAAAATCCATGGACCATATGACCTTTTCTGTAGCCATCTTTATCTGCATAGCATTGCCTCTTCCTTTACCCAATTTAAATTACATCATCCATCATTATTATCTTTGTCTTGCAAACACTCTGAACTCCTTAACCCTTCTCCTTCCATTCATATTAAAATAGAAAAAGAATTTCCTGCTTCCCTTCCTAAAACTGAATAGCTTAATGTTACTGAATAAAACTATAAAACTATGCTGTCTCACATTAAATTTATTATTACAAATACCAAGAGTCAATTTACCATGATTTATCATTCTTACTACTACACTTGCCTAATATGTTTCTCAGTTTCCAAAAGTCTTCAGGGGTCTGACAATTAAGTCATCAACTCATCCTGGAAAAAGTGCTACATACCTCATTGTTGAGTATCACTACAGTCATCTTCAAAGTACTTTCCTTGGAAAGCTATGCACTGATACCTAGTTCACCTTTCAGAGCAATTTTGGAACTCTTTTTGTGGAATGGCCATCAGAACTGTTATTGTATTATCCTTGATATCCTGAGTGTCATGAAAATGTCTTCCTTTCTCTTCAGGTAAAAAAAAAAAAATCATTGGGAGACACATCAGGTGAGTGGGGAGGGTGTTCCAAAACATTTATTTGTTTACTGCTAAAAACACCTAACAAAGTTGTGTGAGCTGATGCATTGTTGTGATGCAAGAGCCCCAAGTTGTTGGCGAAAGGTTCTAGTACTTTTCTTCTAACTTTTTCACACAGCCTTTTCAGCACTTCCAAATAGTAAGCTATTAACTGTCTAGCTGATACAAATTCATAATGAGCAGTCCCTGTGATACCAACGATTACCAACATTGTTTTGACTCTTGATTTAGACTGATGCAACTTTTTGGTCATGGAAAATCAGCCGACTTGCATTGTGCACTTTGACACTTTCTTCCAAGATCATATTAGTTATACCCATGTCATCACCAGTCAACTTAAATACTTAATAAAAAATATTTCCTAGCAAAAGTAAATAAAATGGAAATTAATACAATGAGATCATTTTTGCTCATAATGTGCATTGAAGTTCAATCATAGCAAAAAAAAAAAGAAGTTCAATTATAGCTAATATTAGCAATGGTATAAAAATTAGTTATATATACTTCTGGTGAGAGCATAAGTTGTTCTAAAATTTTGTGAGGCAATATGGCAGAGCAAATAAATATTTAAATGCAAACCCCTTTGATCCACAAATCATACCTAAAAGGATATATAAGATCGAATTTCTAGATGATGTACCTGAAATGATATATGTGTCTTCATGGAGGAGATAACACTTGAGCTTAGAGTTGAGGATGATGAATAAAATTTTGAATTCAGAGAAGACCACAATAAATAAGTAAATAATGCAGTTTGTTTTATTTTGTTATTTGGTTGAATCAACATGTTAAAAGTTTAGAAAATCTGTCTAAACACAATAATTGAATAAGTGAGGTGAATGTTATGTTGACCAGTTAGATGTGAATATTCTAGATTGTACATATAAAAAGTTTGGAAAATCTAAAGAGAACTTAAAAAAAAAGAAAGAAGTAAACACAATAACTTTGGCTAAAAAATATTTAGAAGCCAATATATAACATATTAGTGGTCATAAATTACACACGTACACACAGCATTCTACTGATTAAACAGCTGAAAACTAATGCAGATTGAAGAGAATAAAACAAAGTTATACCTCTTAATTGGACAAAATGCCAAAAAATGTAAAACCACCATAAGTACCGATCTTCATTCTTCTAATAGAAGAAGACTGAAAACAAAACAAATAATATGTCTATATCTATATCCATCTGCCCCCCAAACTCTGTTTACCATTTCAGAGGTAGGAACTGAATTCAGAGAAGTTAAGCAATCTGTCCAAGTCACAGCCAGTGAATAAAAACCAGCATGATTCTGTTCCTTGAAATGAAGAATGCACATCAGGATACAGTTTGAATCAACTTAGGGAAAAGGGGGGATCTGCTGGCTTACAATAGTGGGAAAGACCAGGTAGGGTTTCACATAGCAGGAATCAGGAGCTTGGTACTTTCAGTGCTCCTGTGGTGGCTTCACCTTCATGCAGCTGTCAGCTTTATTATCTCCTGTAGCAGAAGAGCTTTCTCCAAAAG
Source organism: Galagoides demidoff (assembly GCA_963574575.1). Lineage (NCBI taxonomy): Eukaryota > Metazoa > Chordata > Mammalia > Primates > Galagidae > Galagoides > Galagoides demidoff. Next base: position 4,498 of record CAUYQV010096895.1, read on the forward strand.
ACTGAGAGCAACTCCTGAATACAGATCTTCTTGGTTTATCTACCTGAAATTAAAGACTACTCTTCTCTAGGTGACAGCTGGAGAATTCTAAAAGAGAGACTGGCCCAGTTTGCATTTTTTGGCCTCTGTCATCTCTCTGAGTTGGCAGAAAGGGTTTTTATCCATGGCTAAAGAATAAGCCATTCTCCCAAAAGAGCTGAGCTGTCCTCAAAAATCTGAACAATTCAACAATAAGTGCACACTTCAAAAAAAAGAAGCCAGGAGAGGTATTTTACTTACCCGGCACTTCTTCAGCCCCACCTTCAGAAGAGACACCATAAGCTACTTCCACAAAATTCCTTATAAGAGACTTTGGACTTTGTCTTTGAAGGTTTCTCCTTTGCTAATTATCCTAGAGTCATGCCACAGGACTTTCAAAAGTAAGTTAAGCATTTTTGCTACACATGGGTCTTTTTATTAAAAACAAAATATTTGCATAGAGCATAGCATGTAATAACAGCACAGCAATGCTGGAACTTCTTTCATGGGTGGCAAAGAGCTTGGCAGTGGTTCGTGGCTGCTATGGCATTAATTACATATTTTCTTTCAGCTCTGGTGTTTATTGGTATGTGGTAAGTGTTTAGAACCTCATACAATCATCACTAGATTTGCTATAATATGCTCTTAATGTCATAAAAACTGAATGTGATCTCTTTTACTCACTGGTACCAGACTCATGCAGATTTCATTCTGAGTTACCATAAGGCTGGATGGGTTTTGAAGGCCACCGGGACAGGGAGGCTACTTTCCCTATTGCAATCTTCTCCTTTTGCTTTTCAAAGTTAAAATAAGCTTCCTTGATTTGTTTTAAATAAGAACCCTCTGCTACAATGTTCCCTGAGGCATAAAACCTTCCTGGGAATATATCTTCTTTACAGCAAAGCAATTTGGAAAATTTTTCTCTCTTTCTAGAAAATTTCATCCTCCTTGGGACATGTTTAACACTTTGGAAAACAATTCAGACTTATATATAAATTTTCTGTTTATCCAATATTTAAATAACAGTTAGTCAAATTGACCAGATTTTGTACATAATGCCGTACAATGATTAATATCGCAAAACGGATGTTAGGGAGCATAAGACTCTTAAAGTATCAGTGACCAACTAAAGTCTGTTGTTTTCATTCATGGTTGGACTGTTGATACATACTCCTCAAAGAACCAAAATATTTGCTTTAGCAGAAAATAACAATTTTAATATTCTGGGTAAAAGAAAGTTTTCTATGTTTTTATTTAAATACAATTAAATGAGAGGCAGAGCCAGGTGGCCAAATAGAACCTTCTAGCGATTGTCCTCCTACAGAAACACCAAATTGAGCAACTATCCATGCAAGAAAGCACCTGCATGAAAAACAAAAATCAGGTGAGCAATCACAGTACCTGGTTTTAATGTAATATCAAAGAAAGAGTCACTGAGGAGGGTAGGATGCCACCCCTTCCCCATCTCCAGCAGTGCTGTGCCAGTGCCAGAGAATCTGTGGGAGAGAAATAACAAAATGACCATGAGACTTTGCATCGGAACTCAGGGTTACCCTGTCACAATGGAACACAACACAGGGAAGAATGTTGCCAAGCACCCTGGGAGGAGCATATAAGCTAGCTCTGGCCACGGGGAATCTCATGCTCTAGTAGTAGGAATCTGAGTTCCTGCTAGCTCCAACACTGACTCATGAAAGCAATCTGAGGCCTGGAATAAATTTGAAAGGCAGTCAGGGCAAAAGACAGCAGCCCTCGTGCAAGTCCTGCTGCTACACGGGGCATAGAGCCAGTGGACTCAGGGAGCACATGGCCCAATGAGACACCAGCTGTAGTGGCCAAGGGAGTGCCTGTATTACCCCTCCCCCAACTCTAATGCACTACAGCTCAGGGACAGACTACTTCTACTGGGGGAAGTAAAAGGAAGAATAGAGGACTTTCTCTTGCAACTTAGGGACTAGCTCAACCACGGTAAAATAAAGCAGTAAGCAGATTCCTGAAGGCCCTGACTCCAGGCCTTAAATCCTAGAGTGGATTTCTAAATGAGAACTCTGTCCTAAAGGGAAGTACCCAGTCCTAGCAGGATTTACCACGTGGTGACTAAAAAAAACTTGAGCTTTGAATAATTCATCAGTGATAACCAGGCAGTAGTTGCCACAAGACTTGGGTAAGGCTGCGCTGACTTCAGGTATGACCCAGTGAAGTCCAAACTCTGTGGGCCATGGAGAAGTGGCCCTATCAACCCTTCTTCAACTTCAGGCAGCCCAGAATGAAGAATAATACTCCTTCTCTTTGAGGGAAAGTGAAGGAAGATAGAGATTTTTCTGGGTGAACCAGAGAATTCTCCAATCTTACCCAAATCCACCAAGGTGGTACCACCATGCATCTGCAAGAGTCACAATATTAGGAATTTAGAATCTTATTAGAGAAATATAACAAAGAGATTGAAATAAATTTTTAAAGTCAAGGAGAAATTCTGGAGCTGAAAATGCAATTGATAAACTGATAAAGACCTCAGAATCTCTAAATAGAAGACTTGATCAAGCAAAAAAGGAATTAGCCTGAAGGACGGCTATATAGAAACACATAGAACAAAGAAAACTCAATTTTACAAAATCTAGAAATAACCTCAAAAGGGTAAATCTGAGAATGATTAGCCTTGAATAGGAGTTAGAGCAAGAGATTGGGATAGGAATTTTCTTCAATAAAATAATAAAAAAGAACAGTCCAAACTTATAGAAAGATATCAACATTTACCTGCAAGAAGGTTACCTTAACTACCTTAAGTTATTTAGTAATTAAATTCCCAAAGGTCACAAGAAAGGATGTGAAGATCAGAAAGAAGGGCAGCAAGAGAAAGGAAATAACATAAATAGGAACTCACTACATCTTGCAATGGACTTCTCAGTGGAAATTTCACAGGCCAGAAGAGACTGGCATGAATATTCAAAGTGCTGAAGAAAAGGAACATTAATCATAGAATATTATAATACACATGGTGCAAAAAATGTACACACATTTTAAGAAAGGTAAAGTACTGTATTAAATTTCTAATGCTCTAGTCATATTTGACTTCTACAATTACAAGTGGTTTTCAATGTGACTTGCATTTATCTTTTGTTGGTGATATATATTGAGTATTACCATTTAAATACAGTTTTTTCCTTTCTTAAAATGTGTATACTTTTTGGCACCCTCTGTATATCCTGCAAAAATATCCTGAAAAAAATGAAAAAGATACAAAGGCTTTCCCAGATAAACAAAAACTAAAAGATATCATTAACACCATACCTGTCGTACTAGAAATGCTAAAGGAAGTTCTTCAATATGAAAGAAAGGATGTGAATGAAAAATAAATTATCTGAATGCATAAAATTTACTGGTAACTATGATACACAGACAACCATACTCTATCACTGCCATTACAGGATATATAAGGTAAATTACTTGTATCTTGAATTGGAAGACTAAAAGAGAAATATATAAAAAATAATAACTACAACAACTTTTCAAGAGATAGGTAGTATAAAAAGGTATAAACCAAAAAAACAAAAAGTGAAACCATGATGTGGAAAGAATGGAGTTAAAGTTACAGAGCTTTTTTTAACCTTCTCATTCCTTATTTCTTTGTTTATAATTGGAGTTAAGTTTTCATCAGCTTAACATAATTGATTACAAGGGTTTCTTTGCAATCCTCATGGCAATTTCAAATCAAAATACCTACAACAGACACAAACACACATAAAAAAAAAAATTTTTTTTTTTAAAGGGTGGAGGCAAGATGGCTGACTGGAGCCAGCTTTCCACAGAGGCTCCCACCCAAAAGGAGAGTTAAAGGACAAAAGTTTAGCAAGTAAGCCAATAGTTTGGAGCTGAGCCAAGAGAGAAGGTTAAAGAACTCAATCATCCCTGCTGAGGCAAGCTGCAACCCCAAGGATACAAACAAGAGGTACAAAATCCATCGCCAAGCAGACAGAAGTCCCCTCCTCTATGAGAAGGGGTTGCAGTATACTCCATACAAACAAGTGAGCAGAGTTCAAATGTCCTCCCATTTTATCCCATGGGAGAGACCCTCTAAAAACCGGACCTCCTGACTTGGTGCCTGTGGCTCAAGTGGCTAAGGCGCCAGCCACATACACCCAAGGTGGCGGGTTCGAATCCAGCCCGGGCCAGCCAAACAACAATGATGGCTGCAACCAAAAAAAAAATAGCCAGGCGTTGTGGTGGGCGCCTGTGGTCCCAGCTACTTGGGAGGCTGAGGCAGGAGACTCACTTGAGCCTAGGAGTTGGAGGTTGCTGTGAGCTGAGATATCACAGCACTCTACCCAGGGGGACAGCTTGAGGCTCTGTCTCAAAAAAAAAAAAAAAAAAAGACCTCCTTCCCCTACTGGGGGCCATGGCACTTTCCTGCCAGGCATAAAACTGTATACATTCTCTACCTGCAATTCTGAACTCCTAGCATTCCCCTCCACTCTCACTCCGAGGTCTGGAAGCCTATCCCCCATGGAGTCCAGATTCTTGGGCATTTTCTCGATAGGTGTGGATAGGGCAAGGGCTGTTGCTGGTCTGTGCTGATTCTGTGGCATAGGAGTAAGTAGAAGACGGTCAACTTAGAGGGAACCATACAGGAGGAGCGATGCCCAAGGCCCAGAGCAGCAGCAGCAAGGGTGGGAACAATAGGGCTCATGCCCTATTCCTATCCCTGTACCCTCCAAGGATATTCCGGACAGACACTCCCTGTCTCTCTGGGCAATCAGAAGAAGCTGGGCATCTTCTCCGGTGGCAACCACTGGTGGAACAGATCTGGGATGGAAACACAGGACCAGTGAGTAAAGGGTATTCCTGAGGCAGTACCAGCCTGGGCAGAGTGCAGGGACTAGAATATGTACATGCAGAGATGGCAGACTCCCAGGGTAGGGCTGACCCAGAGGACTGCTTTACTGAGCCTTAGATGCACCTGGCCCTCAGGGGATCATAGTTGAGACAAAGGGTGCCAGGCAGAAGCTAGAACTGACAGCTGAGTGTAAGCTCTAAGTGCACCTGCCCCAAGACCAGACAGCATCACAGACCGGGGCTCAGTTGCAGTTTCTGTGAACTCAAATAGCGTCTGACCCACAAGGGAATATAGCAGAGACAGAAACAAATTCTGTAAAGTTGTTCTGCTCTGCCAGCAACATCAGGGGTGAGGCTGGAACTGAGTGAACCACCCCAGCTTCTATTAACCACCCAAGGTTGTCAGGTCTCAGCTCCCCTTGTCGGATGGTGGCAGAGTGCAGAGCCCTGGCCTAGAAGACATAGATCTCTCTGTGACTTAGGCAGGTGCAAACCCCTGGAACATCTACTCACCGAAGAGAACTGGGTCATAACCCAGCAGGGTTACCAGTGACTGGGTGTGACACAGGTGCAAGGTGGGGAAGGAGGCATCAAACTTTCCAGAATAATTCATTTGCTGGGGGGGGGGGGTCCTTCTGACTCTATGGAGCACCAGAACGAGTCATACTCAAGCTGCCAGCAGACCCCCTGTTATGTAGTTGCCAGAGACCTTTTGGACTCTCCCACTTGAGACCAGGTGCTGACTGGGACAATTGATTTGGATCTCTCAGACAGGACCAATAACCTAAGGACTATCCAAAGTGGTACCCTGGGTATGTGGTTGTGGGAAGGTTTAATTTTCCTTTTCCAGTTGTTGCCCGTGGGGGATGGGGTGACTTAATTGCTGGTATTTCTTCACAGCTGAGACTTCAACCCAGAGTAACTAATTCACTAGGGTAGGACAGAGACCAGCTGAAAAAAAGACAGAGCCACTTAGCCCCACCACACCAAGTAAGTCCCCATTGTCTCAGGCTATAGCACTGTACAGGTCCTTTGCAAAGCTCTAGGGGAAAAGGTACAGACACCACTCACAGCTCGTGGGAAAAGGGCTGGTTAATCACTACTCCAGGAACCCCTCAACCCAACTTTACCTTATCTGCTCGTCTAGCCAAACGGTATAAAATAATCCTGGGGTAGAATCAGCAGAAAAACTCCAGTAACATGAACAACCAGAGTAGATCAACTCCCCCAAGGAATGATATGGCAGATACAACTGAAGATCCTCATAGACAAATGGCTGAGATGTCAGAAATCGAATTCAGAGTTTGGATTGCAAATAAGATTAATAGAATGGAAGTAAACTTGGAATTAGAAAATCAAGGAGCATTTCAAAAGTTGTCTTTTGACACATTGAGACAAGAATTTGCAGCCTTCAAAGATCTGAGAAATACAGTAGAATCCCTCAAGAACAGAATGGAGCAAGGAGAAGAAAGGGTTTCTGACACTGAGGACAAAGCTTTTGAACCCAAGTGCTCAAAGAGGAAGAGAAATGGAGAGCAAAAATGGATTATTCTCTCAGAGAGCTCTGGTATAATTCCAAAAAAGCTAATATTCGCCTTATAGGAATTCCTGAAGGTGACAAGGTTGCTTCATAAGGCAAAGAGCTCTTCTTCATCAGATTATGAAAGAGAACTTTCCAGACATGCCAAGAGATTCTGAAATTCAGACAGCAGACAGTTTCAGAACTCCAGCATGACTCAACCCAAATAGGACATCTCGTAGGCACATCATAATTAACTTCACTAAAGTTAATATGAAGGAGAAAAGTCTGAAAGCATCCAGACGTAAGATAATCATAACCTACAAGGAGAAGAATATTAGAATGACTGTAGATCTCCTGCTGAAACCTTTCAAGCTAGAAGAGTGTGATCATCAACTTTTAATCTCCTAAAACAAACTAACTTTCAATCCAGGATCCTGTATCCAGCTAAACTGAGTTTCATTTATGATGGAGAAATTAAATACTTTAATGACATTCACACGTTGAAGAAATTTGCTATAACTAAACCAGCTCTCCAGGATATTCTCAGACCTATCCTCCATAATAACCAGTGCAATCCTCCACCATAAAAGTAAACTCACCCAGAAAATTTTGATCAAATTCCAACTTCCACAGTGCTGAAAGGATTAAAAAAGTCCATTGGACTTTTGAAAAACTCAATACCCAAAATTTTACCAGACTTATCAATATTCTCAATTAATATAAATGGCTTAAATTGTCCTCTAAAGAGGCACAGGTTGGCTGACTGGATACAAAAACTCAGGTCAAATACCTGTTGCATACAAGAATCTCATCTTACCTTAAAAGATAAATATAGACTAAGGGTGAAGGCATGGTCATCTATATTACAGGCAAATGGGAAGCAGAAAAAAGCAGGTGTTGCAATTTTATTCACAGATACAATTGGCTTTAAACCAACAAAATTAAGTAAGAATAAGGATGGTCATTTCATATTTGTTAAGGGTAATATTCAGTATGATGAGATTTCAATTATTAATTTTTATGCACCCAACCAGAATGTGCCTCAATTTATAAGAGACACTCTAACAGGCATGAGCAACTTGATTTCCCCCAGCTCCATAGTAGTCAGAGATTTTAACACTCCTTTGGCAGTGTTGGATAGATCCTCCAAAAAGAATCTAAGCAAAGAAATTTTAGACTTCAACTTAACCATTCAACATTTGGATTAACAGACATCTACAGAACGTTTTGTCCTAACAAAACTGAATACACATTTGTCTCATGAGCCCATGGAACATACTCCAAAATTGATTACATCTTTTGTCACAAGTCTAACCTCAGCAATTTTAAAAGAATAGAAATTATTCCTTGCATCTTCTCAGACCATCATGAAATAAAAGTTGAACTCAGTAATAACAGGAATCTGCATATTCATACAAAAACATGGAAGCTAAATAACCTTATGCTAAATGATAGCTTGGTCATAGATGAGATTAAAAAGGAAATTACCAAATTTTTGGAACAAAATGATAATGAAGGCATGAATTATCAGAACTTCTGGGATACAGCAAAGGCAATCTTAAAAGGGAAATTTATAGCACTGCAAGCCTTCCTCCAGAAAATGGAAAGAGAAAAAGTTAACAACTTAATGGGACATCTCAAGCAACTGGAAAAGGAAGAACATTCCAATCCCAAATCCAGCAGAAGAAAAGAAATAACCAAAATTAGAGCAGAATTAAATGAGATTGAAAACAAAAGGACTATAGAACAGATCAATCAATCAAAAAGTTGGTTTTCTGAAAAGGTCAATAAAATAGATAAACCTTTGGCCAACCTAACCAAGAAAAAAAGAGTAAAATCTCTAATCTCATAATCAGAAATATTAAAGATGAAATAACAACAGCCCCCCCCCCAGAAATTCAAAAAATCCTTAATGAATATTACAGGAAACTTATTCTCAGAAATATGAAAATCTGAAGGAAATCGACCAATACTTGGAAGCATGCAACCTTCCAAGACTTAGCCAGAAGGAAGTGGAAATGTTGAACAGGCCTATATCAAGTTCTGAAATAGCATCAACTATACAAAATCTCCCTAAAAAGAAAAGCCCAGGACCATATGGCTTCACATAAGAATTCTACCAGACCTTTAAAGAGGAACTAGTACCTTTATTACTCAACCTTTTTTTAAATATAGAAAAAGAAGGAATACTACCCAACACATTCTATGAAGCAAACATCATCTTGATTCCCATACCAGGAAAAGACCCAACAAGAAAAGAAAACTATAGACCAATATCACTAATGAATATTGATGCAAAAATAATCAACAAGATCCTAACAAACAGAATCCAGCAACACATCAAATAAATTATACACCACAACCAAGTGGGTTTTATCCCAGGGTCTCTAAAGAAAGAAAGACA
>CAUYQV010096896.1:0-34351 GCA_963574575.1 Galagoides demidoff
TTTTTTGTCATCTGGGAATATACCTAATAAAGGAATTGCAGGGTCAAATGGCAGGCCTATTTTTAGTTCTCTAAGTGTTCTCCAGATGTCTTTCCAAAAGGAACATATTAGTTTACATTCCCACCAGCAGTGTAGGAGTGTTCCCTTTTCTCCACATCCACGCCAGCATCTTTGGTTTTGGGATTTTGTGATATCATCTAACCCCAGTGAGATTAGCCCATATCACAAAGTAGTTTTGATTTGCATTTCTCTGATGATTAAGGATGGTGAGCATTTTTTCATATATCTGTAGGCCGAATTAATTTTTATATATGGCAAGAGATACATGTTTTATTATTTATCCAAATTTCCCAGCACCATTTATTGAATAGGGCATCCTTCCCTCAGACCATGTTTTTGTCTGTTTTGTTGAAGGTCAGTTGGTCATAGCTATATGTAGTTTTATTTTTGTATCCTCTATACTGTTGTTCCATTTGTCTATGTGTGTACTTTACACCAGTACCATGTTGTTACTATAGTCTATACCATGGTAAAATTTGAAGTCACATAATTTTTTGCCTCGAGATTTTCTCTTTTTGTTTAAGATTAATTTGACTTTTCAGGTTTTTATTTTTCCTTTACAAATGAAGCTTAGAATTTTTTTTTTAAATGTGAAGTAAGACATTAGTATTTTGATAGGAATTGTGTTCAATATATAAATAGTTTTGGACATTTTGATGATGTGGATTCTACCAATCTATGGGTATTTATTTATCAATTTGTTCATATTATCTATGATTTTTCATCAGCGTTTTCTAGTTCTCTTGGTAAAGATCTTTTATCTCTCTGGTTACATATATTCCTAAGTATTTTCTTCATAGCTATTATAAAGTATAGTACTTGATTTGACTTTCAGCTTACTATTATTCACATACAGACATGCAAGGATTGGTGTACATTCATCCTTAGACTTTGCTGAGTTTATCAATTATAGGAGTATTTTGGAGGAATCTCTAGGATTTTCTTAATTCAAGATGATTTTGTGGAAAAAAGGAACAGTTTGGCTTTCTCCTTCCCAATCTGGATGCCTGTTATTTCTTTCTCATGCCTGACTGCTCTGGCTAAGTCTTACAGTATTATGTTGAAAAGAAGTGGTAAGAATGGCCACCTGTGTCTTGTTCCAGTTCTTAGGGGAAATGCTTTCAGCTTTTTCCCATGCAGTAGGATGTTGGCTGCAGGTTTATTGTGTATGGCTTCAATATTTCAAGGTATGTTCCTTCTTTGCCTAGTTTTTTGAGGGTTTTTTAAATCACAAAACAGTGCTGGATTTTATCAAATGTCTTTTTCTGTATTTATTCAGATGATGACATGGTCTTTGTTTTTTTCAAAAATATTGATACAGTTAATTGCATTTATTAATTTTCATATGTTGAACCATCCTGATTCCCTGGGATAAAACTTACTTGATCATGGTGAATTAATTTTTTGATGTGCTACTGAATTTTGTTTCCTAATATCTTGTTGAAGATTTTTACGTCAATGCTCATGAGGGATATTGGTCTGTAGTTTTCTTTTTTTGTTGTATCCTTTACTGGTTTTGGTATCAAGATGATACTGGCTTCATAGAACGAGGTAGGGAGGATTCCTTCCTTCTGGATGTTATGGAATAATTTTTGTAGTACAGATGTCAGTTCTTAATTTGTAGGTCTGGAAGAATTCAACTGTGAATCCATGTGGTTTGGGGCTTTTCTAAATTGAGAGTTTTTTTCTTTTATTTTCTTTTACTGCCTCAATCTTATTGAATTGTTCAGGGTTTCTAATCCTGATTCAGTCTTGTGAAGTTGTGTTTCCAGGAATTTGTCAATTTCCTCTAGGTTTTATAGTATGTGTCTGGAGTATTCAAGTATGATATTGTATTTCTGTGGTCTCAATTGTAATGTCTCCTTTTTCATTTTTGATTTGTGTTATTTGAGTCCTTTTTCTTCTATTTATGGTTAATCTGGCTAGTTGTCTGTTGATTTTCTTTACCTTTTCTAAGAACCAACTTTGGTTGGTTACATTGATCCTTCCCATTTCTTTGTCATTTAGTTCTGCTCCAAGCTTTGTTACTATTTTTCTTCTGGATTTAGATTTGATTTATTCTTCTTTTTCTTATTCTTCTAAATGTGACATTGGGCTGGTAATTTGTGATCTTTTTGTCTTTTGCCGTAGGCATTTAAGGCTATGAATTTTCCTCTTTGTACTGCCTTTGTTGTATTCTGTGGATTTTGGAAGTGTGTGTCCCTCTTGTCATTCATTTTGGAGAAACTTAATTTCCACTTTACTTTAAACATTGACTCAGGATAATTCAGCACTAGATTATTTAATTTCCATGAGGGATTTGAGAGTTTCTCTTGGAATTGATTTATTGTTTTATTCCACTGAGAAGAAATATGGCATGATTTAAATTTTCTGAATTTGGTGAGATTTGTTTTATGGCCTATGATATGACCAATTTTGGAATAAGTATAGCTATACCTGCTTTTTTTAGTTTCCATTTGACGGAACATCTTTTTCCATACCTTCATTTCAGTCTGTGTGTATCTTTACAGGTGAAGTGGGTTTTTGTAGGCAGGATTAAAGAATTAGTTATTTTTTCCCTTAATTTTTGCTGTTTGGGCTTTTTTATATCTGTCCTTGAGAGGAATTTCCAGGAATTTAGAGCAGATTATGTATTTTACCTAATCCTGTGGTCACTAGGGGGTGCCCTAAAGCCAGGAATGCTGTGACTGTTAGCTATAAAGCTTAGGTAGACGTGGAGAAGATAAGGGAGACTTCCCTGAGCACCCAGGTGAAGTCTATTGTTCTTTTCCCTCATGAAATTTCCCCCTGAACAGAAGGAGTCTCCCTCTGTGCTGAGCAGTCCAGAATTTTGGGAGGAGGCCTCCCCAGGCCTACAGCCACTACTCCTTGGCTACCACTGGTGTTCATTCCAGGCCCAAGGCCACTTTGTTCAGCATGTGGTAAATCCTTCTGAGACTGGTCTGTCCTACCAGGGCAGTGGATTCCTTTCTGGCCTGGGTGTGCCTAGGATTTCAATCTGGGAGCAAAGGGCTGGAATCAGGGAACTTTGGGAATTTGCTGAGTGCTTTATTCTACTGTGATCATGCTGGTTCCCAAGATGCAAGACAAAGTCCTCTGTACTCTTTCTTCTCTTTACCTCAAATGAAAAGGGCCTTCTTCTATACTGTACTGCATGGAGTTGGGGAATGGGTAATGCCCACACTACCATGGCTACTATATCTGGTGTCAAACTTGGTCACACCCCAGGCCCACTCCCTCTGAGACCAGGGCAGCCCCAGAAATTGCCTAGAGGATGCAGTATCTCTTTGTAGCCCAACTACCATTCAAACTTATTCAGGACCTTAAACCTCTTTAGTCAACCTGTGGTAAAGCCAGCCAGGACTTAGATTCCTCCCATTGGAATAGAATACTGCCCTCCGGTTCAGGGGTCTAAATACCGCCTCTATGAGCACCAGTATAATTCTTCCTGGTGTTGTGTTCTGTGACAGGGTGGTGCTGAGTTCCAGAGTAACGTCCCATACTTCCTTCTCTCTTCTTCCCCCAAGCACAGAGATTCTGTCTCTGAGTTGTACCTCCCAGGGTATAGGCAAAATGTGAGACTGTCCTTCCTACCTTCTTCAGTGCCTCTTTTTCATTTATTGTGTAAAAACCAGGTACTGCGAGAGCTTATCTAATTGTTTTGGTTCTTATTAAGGTGCTTTCTTTGTGGACATTGTTCAATTTGGTGTTCCTGTGGGGGTGAGGGGACGATATATGCAGGATTCTATTCAGCCATCTTGCTCAGTTTTATCTTAGGTTGTCTTTTTTAAAACTTTTTTTCTGTGTGTTTTATTTTTAATAATTTTTATAATATAGTCTCAAGATTACTATTATTTTTTCTAAAATGTCTAATCCACTATCCACTATTTTTTTTTTTTTTTGAGACAGAGACTCAAGCTATCCACCTGGGTAGAGTGCCATGGCATCACAGCTCCTAGCAACCTCCAACTCCTGGGCTCAAGCGCGTCTCCTGCCTCCGCCTCCCAAGTAGCTGGGACTACAGGCACCCACCACAATGCCCGGGCATTTTTTGGTTGCGGCCGTCATTGTTGTTTGGCGAGCCCAGGCTGGGGATTTGAACCCGCCACCTTAGGTGTATGTGGCTGGCACCTTAGCCGATTGAGCCACAGGTGCTGAGCCCAAAAATGTCTAATCCACTATTAACCCTGTTCAGTGTATTTCTTAGTCACTATGGTTCTCATTTCTAGGGCCTTTTCTTTATATTTCATGTCTCTACTTAATTTTAACTGAATGTAGTTGGTGTAGCCATTTTATTGTATTTTAATTATAACATCTGTATGACTTTGGGGTCAACTTCATTTTATTGATTATTCTATTCTTGTTTTGTGTCTTTTCTTTCATGCTTGGTCATTTCTAATTTGCACGTTTTGTGAACTTCGGATGCCATGCATTGTGGATTTTGCCTATTTGGAGGCTGGGTATGGTTTGCATATATAAAAATATTCTTGAATTTCATTCAAGAATGCAGTTAAATTACTTGAAAACAGTTTGATCCTTTCTTGTTTCCTTTTTGAAAACCACTGGGGCCAGTTTAGTGTTCAGGGTTAATTTTTTCTCACCACTGAGGCAAGACCTCCTGAGTACTTTACCCAGTTACCTGTGAATGATGAATGTTCTTAACCTGGCTGGTGGGAAAAGGTACCCTTCCTGATGCTGTGTGTGTGCTGGGGCATTGTCCCTGATTTTTTTTTTCATTTGGCTTTAAGCAGTTTGCTCACACACATCCCATGATGATTCCCCTGCACAATGCTTGAAGGGGGATCTTTTGCAGACATCACAGGTTCTGCTTCTGTGCAACCCTCTCCTCTTTTATACTGTGTCACGTAAGCTCTAGCAGTCTTCCTGTCCCTGCTTCCTCAATTCCATCTTCTCAACTAGGTAGGCCACTGGGCTCTTCCCTGGATTCTGCCTCCTCACATCATGGTCTGAAGACTCTCTTAAAGACATTACATTAGACGAACTGCAGGGTTAGCTTCTTTTGTTCTGCTTTCAGGGATCACTGTCATTTATTGAGTGGTATCCAATGTTTTGAAACACACTGTTTTAAATTTTTTGTCTATTTTCTTGGAAGAGGTGTTGCTTCAGGTGTGATAGTAAATTTAGTGATCATTACTTTATCTTGGGTTCTATTTGGTTGACTTGTAACTTTTAAATAGTTAAAAATGTTGTATGTGGTCTTCCATTTGTACTGTTTCTTTGGACAAAGCAAAGAAATGTTAACCTGAGCAAATGTTAGCCTGGATCTAGAAAAATGTGAGGCTTGAATATAAAAATATAAGAGAAAAAGAGGGCTGGTTGATGTAATAATAAAGTCTCAAAAAGGAGGAATTATTATTATAATTTATTATTACAGAAATGGGATAATATGGGATGCTTGAAAAACAGGTTAAAGTTTGGTCATCTGTGTTGTCAATATTCAGAGATGGCATTGATTGTTGACTTTTAAAAGGCATACTTTTTTAAGGTGTTAAATTTATTTTTCTATTCCCAAAGGTATGTATTTTTTTCTATAAATTTTAAGTAGTCTTGGTGTGAAGCAGAAAATTATTTGGTTAAATTTATATATGTCTTATGTAGAAAGAAGAAAATAATGAAGCCCAGATTTTAGGATGGATATGAAAGAAATTAAAATGACATTTAAAAATTTAAGAATGAATGAATAAAAATACTATGTTTCACACCTACACTATGCTAACTGTTCCAGATTATCTCATTTGATCTTTCATAATAAGTTTATTTGGTAGTTATGAGTAGGTTAAAGATAATTCTATTTTATTTAGATAAGGAAATTGATGCCTTGCCCACGTTTACACCACTAAGAACTAACTAGATCTAAACAGCTTGATTTAAGCACCCACACACTTAACCACTGGCTGTATTACCCACGAGGTTAAACAGAAATGAATCCAAATATACAAGACAGCTGGAAGGATGGTAGGTTATGGTCAAAAAGCAAGGCATTATGTTACCATGTCAAGGAAAGAGCAGCTTTGAGTCATGTTAAATCTAAGGGAAGTGGAGTTAAATGGAACGTAATTAGAATTGTGGTAATTTAATAAATTTTAGGCAATATTTTATTAATTCACATTTATGAGCATTAAGATCTCTTATGATATTGGCTGAATTTGGAGGTAGAAGGTAAGACTAGTGACATTTTATTTTTATATATTATTTGTCATACTGAATTGCTTTTCTCTAGGCCTTTAGGAAAATTCAAGAAGATGAGAGACCCTAACCTTGGATGCTTCATTTTATTGGTAAGGAAAGGTCCTCAGGTCCTCAACCTGCCAGCACTCAATCTAACACATGGATAAACTTGCCTTTCTGAAGTTCATCACTTCTGAAGTATCTGAAGGATCATCGCTTATGAAGTAATCCAAGTCTCAGGTATCCCTTCCCAAGGAAAGGTCTGGATATCATTGTTTGAGACTTAATCTTTATTCAAGACCATTTTGTCTTCTTTAGTCAGGTACTTCACTGGTGATAGAGAGGAACTGCAATACATCTAAATCAGGGTCATCTAAAATTTCCTGTACCACCGAGGAATTTATCAGAATGAGTAAACATAGGAAGACCAATGCCTGTGGAATCTTTCCCTGACTATTGATGTAACATGTGTGCTGTAGTCTCAAGATGCATCAGCTTCTCCTGTCATTTTGTCTCAGGAAAACACTATAATTTTTTAACAACATACCCTTTTAAGGGGATTATTATTTAGATAAATTTTCTGATGAAGAGTGAATGAAAGCTGGTGCCAGTTTCAGCCTAAGGCAGGAGATCATTGTCAATTCCATCCTGCACCTAATGGCATTATAATGTGAAAATCAGTCCAAAAGTTACTGAATTTTGGCAATATTCTCTTTCATTTGCTTTTGTTTAGTGTAGGTTTCCTGCTACATAGCGTATAGTTCTCAGGGAAGAATTTTAAACTCCAGCTCTTTGAGGTCCCGTAGACCTGCACTGGTTCATGGATTTTCATTTGTGGCCCGTTCCATGATTAAAATGCTTCAGCGCATAGCAGTGACAAGGCAGCACTGGCATCCCAGTCCTTTCAGTCTGTGTAATGGTTAAGCCACAGTTGTATGTGGGTATCATGTTGTCATCATGTTCTGGAATGAGTTGACTGAAAACCAGATGCAGCTGGGAAGGCATAAAATCAACCTATAAAGCAAATTAGGAAAGAGAAATTTATTTTTCTAAAGAGATTTGAAGTTTTCATGTCAGCAAGTCCTAAAGTTTGGTTTGCAAATGAGTCTTGAAGTTGAAAACAAAATACTGGATTTCCTCAAGCTATAATATTGTGTCCCCTACCATGTTTATACTGTATTTTAACAAAGAATGGATACATAACAGGGTAATCTTCATTGAAGTGTTTATGTGATCACCAATTTCTAGGATTAAAAAAGATAAATAAGTAGTGATTATAATGAAGGAGGGAGAAAAGGTAAAACTAAGGATGAAATATGGAATTGGAGCCTCCTCAAAGAATAAGGAAATATTTTTAAATAGGGGTATAATCAATACCGTAAGTTGAAATGTTCTTTTCAGAAACTTGGTGATCAAACCTCCCTCCTTATGACCATCAAAAGGATGAAAGTAAAAAAGAATAATGGGGAAACTGAGGCTTCATTTGGTAAAGTCATGCTCAGACTGAGTCTTAATCATAGGCAATAGATGTTTGAGGCTGATGTACAGGAGGTGACATAGGGAGATACAGAGGCATGGAGTAGAGGAAGGATGCAGTGAAGCGCTATGTTGTATTTTTCATACATTATTTCTCTACAGTGTTTATTATTAAGATAAAGATTTCCAAAACTTTTGGAGATAAGGACAGTGAGAAATCTGCATTTTCAAAACTGGCTTCTAACTTTGTTGAAGATAAGGCTTTGGAAAACAGATCACTTAATCTGAACAGATTATTGCAAACCCTTCGCACCAACAAAATACACATTTGTTTGGTTCTTAGAGTCATGAAGAATTTCTGTTATCTAAAGAACATTCCTTGTGTGTTTGGGGCATATAAGCTAGTGCAAATTTGCAAAGGCTAACTGAATAAATCCCTCACTTGGACAGCATTTCTTAAAAATGCAAGTCATTTGACTAATGGTAAGATGGTAGTATTTGCTGCTTCTTTCAAATTACCAGATTTGTTTCTGGAAATTTGAGTGATGGAAAATAATGTTTTAACATACTTTTCATGGGGTAGAGAGTGTTCTTATGTAAAAATACATATAAAAATATTTAGAGGAATATAAATCTCAAAGAAATTATTGGGAGAAAAAAGCTACTTGCTAAACAACATGGAATTCAGATGATTTTACTGACATTTTCTCTTATAAGTAAGCTAGTTAACAAGAAAAATTTGAAAGAATACTATTCTAATGAAGACTATATTTCTTTCAGTTTTTGGCTGGGGCTGGGTTTGAACCCACCACCCCTGGCATATGGGACCAGCGCCCTACTCTTTGAAACCACAGGCACCGCCCCTGAAGACTATATTTCATTGTTAAATTGTTTCCAGCCAAACTGAGATGTTTGGACAGTTACTATTTGCTGAGGACTAATTAGCTGCCACATCCTCTTCTAGGATTTGAAGATATAGTAATAACAGGCAGAGTGTTTGCCTTCAAGGAGCTGATAGTCTTGCTGGAAAAGATAGACCATAAAAAGAAAAAATAGGACTCACGTAATATCAAATAGTGGCAAATTCAAAGGTGAAATAAGAAATAAATGGAAAAGTTGGCTAGAAAATGATTGAGAGGCCACTTAAGCTAGGCTGGTGGGGGAAGATAATCTGAATAAGTTGTTTCTGAATTGTGATTTCAAAATAAGGTGACAAATTAATATTTGTGGGACGACAAGAGGTCTTATTAGGATAGTCATAATTGAAAAGGTCTTAAATCAAGAACATTTATTTTTATGGTAGAAAGAAGATAGTATGATTTTTCCCACAAGAAATGGAAAAAGAATTTTTATAGGTTTAAACAATTAGGACACTTTTTTACTCTGTAGCGAGAAGTGCAGAGGTCAAATAGTTTTCGGGATTGTTTGATCCCTTCATTAAGAACCCAGAATTTATTCCTTTCATTTTATTTCCCAATATATTTGCATTGGCCTTTGATTTGTACTCCTTGAAGGTCACTTTGTGGCTGTAGGTTGCCAATAATTGTTAGTTCTTCTTCATTCAAGTTTAGAAGGTAAGAAAGTTTAGTTCCCCAAAGTCTCTTAAAAGAATAAGTAATAACTTTCTAATAAGCTCTGTAAACTTCTCCTTACAGGTCTCCAAAATCTTCCAAATTATCAACCCTAAACTTATTTATGGTAAGGGGAATAGAACTAATCTTAGATAACTCAGGCCCATATCTGAGTATGTTTGAAAGGAGGAACCCCATACTCACATTGCTGAGACACACAGCCAACGTGACAGAAAAGAAGGCATGAGAAAAACCTTATTTTGGGGGGAGAAGGATTAGAGAAATTTTTGGCTAGGAATCTTACAGATTATGGGATATAGCTACTATGGTTATAGCATATTGAACAAAGAGAAGAGTGGAAAGGAATGAGGCTATTTAAAT
Source organism: Galagoides demidoff (assembly GCA_963574575.1). Lineage (NCBI taxonomy): Eukaryota > Metazoa > Chordata > Mammalia > Primates > Galagidae > Galagoides > Galagoides demidoff. The sequence goes on from CAUYQV010096896.1 coordinate 9,678, forward strand.
AGAAAATAGATTACACACAATCTTGTAGTATGTTGAGTTTGCATTCTACTTTCGTCAAAGGAAAAACATGTTTTTGGACTTTTGAGCCTGTATGTGTGTGGTGGAGGAGTGGGGTGGATGGGTGATGTGATAAGTTCAGGCAATTTTTCCTACATTTACATTTCCTACAATTACAGAACCTGGAAAATTAAAAAAAAAGAGTAATTTGGAGGCACTGGAAAATGATCAAAGGCAGGCAAAAGTTTGAGAAGAATTTACTACTAATAATGTTGCTACTGCATCAGCAGAAAGAGCACTTTGTGGCTCTTTGTGCAAAATTTCAGCCTAAACAACTCATTTTCAGGGCAGAAGATTCACTGAATTCTTAAGGGAACATTTTAGAGGGATGAACACCACAAAAGGGCTGACATCCAAAAGTTTTAGCAGTTTGCCAAATCTCTGGATGACCAGCGACTATGCTTGTTTATGTGAAACCCCAGGAAGGTTGGTGAAAAAGCAGAGAGCAAATAGAAATGGATCTGCTCTTCAAAGACAGAATTGCTTCTGGTGAGATATTGGGGCTTGCTGTGTCTTTTTGTTGGAGTGGGTTCTCTAGTCCACACACAACTTGAGTGGCAGAAAACAGAGCCTCATTAGATTGATTCGTCAGCAAGTAGAATTCTGTCATAGAAGAGCAACTGAAAATTCCCTAGGAGGGGCTAGAAGTAAGAAACTATCAAAGAGGTGAGCCCCCAAATCTGAGTATAAACTCAAGTGATGTCCTTGGCAGACTCTTGAACAAAATGGGCATGGAGGAGAGCACTGGGGGCAAAGCTGGAAAGGCAGCAACCGGGAGCCAAGAACACTTGGCAGCAGCACCAGCTTCTTCTCACCATGAGAGAAATTTCAGTTTGAGTCCAGGCAAGTTAGTGACTTGCTAGGACCAGAACCCAAAAATCCTAAAAAGAAAGGCGGTTTAAGAGTTATTTATTTGGAATGGGCGTTGCAGTGGGAATATGCTTGGCAGAGTGAACTTTGTGTCTATTCAGGGAGGTAAAGAAAGACAAAAGTTTTTAAAGGAAAATGAGGCAGATTACATGATTGAGATAATTATCCTTTGTAACAAGGATTAATAACAAGGGTGGCATTAGTCCAAGTTTGAACTGGCAGTTGCTGGGCAGATGTTCTTACAGAAGTATTTGTATGTGTGTAAGGTTGTGGAGTTTGCAGTCTTTCATGATAGTTCTTGTTATCAGGCTTTGTGCATGAGAATCCTTCCCTTAAGGGCTTTCCTGACTCTGTTTACAGGGTATTTTTTTTTTTTTTAAACACAACTGACTCCATTTGGATTCTGACCATTTTTACATCTGTTATAGTCTGAATGGTTTGTTTGTATCAAATTCATATGTTGACTCCCTAAGTCCCAAAATGGTTGAACTTGGAGATGGAACTAATTAGTGCTGGAGACTAATTAAATTTAAATGAGGCCATAAATGTGGTGCTCTGATTTGATAGGATTATTGTCCTTCTAAGAAGAGACACCAGAGAGGTAGCTCTTTTTTCTCCTTGGATAAGCATTAGAGACAAGGCCATCTGAGGACACAGGAAGTGGCCATCTACAAACCAGGAAGACAGCCCTCACCAGACACTGAGTCAGCCAGTACTTCTGCCTGCAAAGTCTAGCCTCTGGATCTGAGAAAATAAATTTCTATTGTGTAAGCCATTGACTGTACAGTATTTTATCATAATAGCCTGAGCAAACTGTTATGACACATTTGAAACAAAAAATTACTGGCCAGCCAAATAGGTGAAATTATATGAGACACATGCAGGAAGAAATCCATCAATACAAACTCACAGCAAGTGTGCCAGGATGTTAAACTGGCATGGACTACAAGGCAGCAATCTTACGTATTCAATAATTAAAGGAAAATATGTTCAAAGAAAGAAAGGAAGTGTGCTATTACTGAATGAGAAGAAAGGAATTTTAATAGAGATATGGAAACCAGAAAATTACCAAATGGAAATTCTAAAATTGAAAATTACATTTACTGAAAATAAATGTAGCTTAGATGGGCCAGGTGTGGTGGCTCACATGTGTAATCCCAGCACTCTGGGAGGCTGAAGCGTGTGATTGCCTGAACTCATAGGTTCTAGACCCACCTGAGCAAGAGCGAGACCTTATTTCTAAAAATAGCTGGGTGTTGTGGTGGGCACCTGTAGTACCAGGTACGCAGGAGACTGAGGCAAGAGAATTGCTTGAGCCTAAGAGTTGGAGGTTGCTGTTAACTATGACACTATAGCACTCTACTGAGGGTGACAAAATGAGACTCTGTCTCAAAACAAACAAACAAACAAAAAGTAGTTTAGATGGGTTCAACAACAGATTGGAGATGGTAGAGAATGAATCAGTTAATTTGAAGATAGTTCAATATCTAATCCAAAGGGGAGAAATAAAAATAGAAGAAAAATGAACAAAGCTTTCTCAGAGTATCATGTGAAAGTATCATGTGAAAAATGTCATGTTTCAACTTATGTATAACTGGAGTCAAGAAGGAATAAAGGACAGAGATTTGATCCCTCAATCCCATTTCCCAGAACAAGAAATATCATTTTACCACAAGGACATTTGCACTCGGATGTTTATAGCAGTTCATTGGCAAAACTGTGGAAACAACCCAAGCGCCCAGCAGCCCATGAATGGATAAGTAAACTGTGGTATATATATACCATGACAGAGACCTCACATCTTTTATTTTTACCTGGAAATATTTGGAGAGCATCCTCCTAAGTAAAGCATAGAAAGAATGGAAAAGCAAGCGTCCGATGTATTCAACATCAATATGAAACTAGTAGATGAACAACTACATGCCTACATGAGAGACAATTCAAGAAGAGGGGGAAGGGGGGAGGAGGCCTTAAGGAAGGAGAGGCGGGGGAGGCTGGTGTGTGTGCTCTTACCAACGGGTGCAGTCTAAAGGTATACGGCCTACCTTTAGAATGGGTGTAGAGCTCAACTGTAACTTGCACTTCACCTAACAAATGAAGCAATGTAACCTAATTGTATGTGTCCTTCTATTAATCTGAAAAGAAAAAAAGAATAAAAATAAAAATAGAAAAAAGAAATAAAAGACAAAGAAAGGAACAGAAAAATATACTTCCAGAGATGATAGCAGAAAGCTTCTGATATTTGAGGACAGTGACTTGTAGATTCTGGAGGCTCAATCAGCCTTGAACTATAAAATTTTTAAAAAGCGCCACATCTACACATATCATAGTTAAAATATGGTATACTAATGATGAAAGATAAAATATTGAAAACAGCAAAAGGAAAATAAATCATTCACATATAGGGGACGTCTCATGAGAAATTACAGAAGCCAGGAGACATTAGAATGACATATTCAAAGTGCTGAAAGAACAACAACAAAAAAAGTCAATTCAGATTTCTACATCCAGCTAAGGTGTCTCTAAAAAATGAAGGGTTTTCCAATAAATAAAAATAGAGATGCTTTCTTGCACTACTAAAGGAAGAACTTCAGGGTGAAAAGTAGTCAACCATGAAGGAAGGGGAAATAAAGGCCTGACTATAAATAATTGTAAATGTATACATAAATATTCATAACTATCTTTTACTTCCTAATTTCTTTGAAAGATTTATGACTGTGTACAGTCAGATTTGTAACACTATATTTTTTGGTTTATAACACATATGATTGTGTTGTTTATGACAATAGTAATGTAAAGGATGGGGGTGTTAAGTGCAACTAAACTATTACAAGTTTCTTTATATATAATCAGAAGAATGTCAACACTTAAGTACATGGAAAGAATTTAAAGAGTAGCATTTAAATTCTAGAGCAATCATTTACAAATGTAAGGAAATTTGGCTAACAAAAGAAAAATTAAGTTGTATGACAGAATCTTTAACATAAAAGAGAGCAAGAAGGATCAAGAGAACAAAATACAAGTGAGGCAAATAAGTGATGAATAGCAAAATGACAAGGGTAAATTCAAGGATGTGTTAATTACATTAAATATAAACAAATTCCAATCAATAAGGATTGTAACACTAGACAAAAAAGCAAGACCCATGTAAATCTTGGCTACAAGAGAGAGATTTTAAATACAAAGATGCTGAAAGTAAAAAGATTAAACAGGTATAATGTGAAAATAGTGTATAAAAGCTAGCCTGGCTAGTTTATGAAATTATATATATATATATATTTATGATTTAATTATTATTATTATTTTGAGACAGAGTTTCACTTTGTTGCCCTCAGTAGAGTACTATGGTGTCACATCTCACAGCAACCTCAAACTCCTGGACTCAAGTGATTCTCTTGTCTCAGACTCCCAGGTAGCTGGGACTATAGGCGCCTGCCATAACACTGGGCTATTTTTTAGAGACAGGGTCTTGCTCTTGCTCAGTCTGGTCTTGAACTTCTGAGCTCAAGCAATCTACCCACCTGGGCTTCCCAGAGTGCTAGGATTACAGGGTGGAAATTAAATGTATTTAATACAGGGATTATTGCTAGAGACAGAGGTAGACATTTCCTGATGTTAATAATAAAGAGTTAACACAGTGGGAAGATATTACAAATATAAATGTGAATTGATCCAATAACAGGTCTCCACTTAGATATAATTATAAGAAATAAACAAATTAATAGGGTTGAAAATTAAATTATACCTCAGTAATTGATAGAACAAGTTTAGAAAAATTTAGTAAAGATATAGGGAAATTAAACAATGCTCTCAGATAATTTGACATAATTGTTATTTATAAAAAACTCCAGCCAACAATAAAGACACCATTTCTTTTCAGAAGTACAGAAAACATTTAGCAAATTAGACCATATTCTGGGCAATAAAACTCTGTATCAATATATTCACACTGAATTTATTTAAAAGGGTTGAAGCCACAGATAGTATATATGACCACCGTGGATCAAGATTAGAAAATGATGATAAAGATATCTGGAAAATCTCCATATATTTGGCAATCAACTAACACACCTTAAAATAACCCATAGGTAAAAGAATAAAAGAAAAATAAAAACTATTTTTAATTGAATAAAATTTAAAATACCACAAATCGAAACTTGTGAAATACAATAAAGGGCATTTAGAGGGAAATTTTATTTTTATTTTATTTTTTAATTTTTTTATTGTTGGGGATTCATTGAGGGTACAAAGAAACAGGTTACATTGATTGCATTTGTTAGGTAAAGTCTAGAGGGAAATTTTTAATAGTAAAATAAAGATTTAAAGTCAAATATCTCAATTTCCACTTTTAGAGGATCAAAAAATAATAGCAAATTAAATCTAGTATAAGTAATAAGAAGGAAATAATGAATATAAAAGTAGAAATTACTGAGGTAAAAATAGAAAGAAATGAATTAAATAGGGAAACTCAATGAAACCAAAAGTTCATTCATTTCTAAGAAATTACCCCCCAAATTGATAAATATCTAAATTGACTGATCAAGCAAAAATTAGAAAACACGAATTACCAATAGCAAGAATAAAAGCTATCAGCTCAAATACTACATTTAAAATATGAGAAAGTATTATAACAACTTTATGCCAATAAATTAAAAAATTAATAAAATGGACAAAATAGACTTGAAAGAAAAAATTCCTAAAATATGATTCAAGATAAAAGATAAAACCTAAATAGTTCTGTATTAACAAAAAGTGAATTATTGTAATTTAATATTTTCACTGAGGAAGGCTTGTATGTGTGTAGCTTCTTTGGTAAATTCTATCAAATATTTAAGGAATAAATAATACCAATTAGAAAATGGATTGCACAGGAGCAAGGGCTAACTCAGAAAGACTAATTAAGAGCTGTTAAAACAGTGAACATTAAATTGATGGCATATTATAATTGTAGTGATATCGGTGAGTGAGGTTCAACTAAGGATATGCTTTGGAAGTCAAGCTGTATATTTGGGGTGAGGCAGTAATAAAGAATTTTAGTATGTATGTGTCTGATTAGAGATGATTCTGAAACAACCAAGTGGAGTGGCCAAGTGGGCGATGGATGAAATGGTTTTGTCTTTAGTGAGTTCCAGGATGAAGATATGGATTTGAGAGTCATCAACATATAGATAAATTTTACCTTAGGAACTGGATGAGATTATCTAGGCAACAAATATAGATGGAGGGGTAAAAATTGTGAGGGACACAATGCTAAAGTTTACTAGTATTTTAGAAGCATATATAAACACCAGAAGGAAGCAAAGATGTGATTCTGTATTCAGTTTTCTCCATGTCTTTGTATCTCTTTGCAATTTCTTGTGTCTTGCAAACACTCAAAACTTCATTCCTGACACCCGTATACACCCAACACGCCATGTCTTATTCTTTACTTTGGCTATGCAATGACCACTCTTTGTCTTTTGTTCCTCTAAGCTAATATTCCCATTTTGGACTTTCATACTGAAGTTTTCTCTTTCTGGAGAGTGGACTCAATTACATTCAGATTTCAACTTGTATTATTCAAACCCATGGAGGCCTCCCTGCCTTCCCTGGCTATCCAAAAAAGCTATTCCTTCAGTCATATGCTATTCTATTGGTACTGGAGTTTCCTCTTCAGGAGGTTCTTGGTCTTGGTGATTTGGAGAATGAATCCACTGACCACAGATCAGGGGGACAGACAGGATTTATTTACAGAAAAAAAGAATACAAAACCACCAAAGCTCCTGGCAGACAGAACCCAGGTGGGGCAAAGCTCTCTTGCTTCCCTCTCTCTGTCTCTCTCCAGGTTCTCTGTCCAGTGGTATAGTCACATGGGATCATTTACCTGGACCTCAGTTATTACATTTAGCCTGGATGGGTCCTCAAAAGTTACATTCAGCTGGAACTCAGTTAACGAATGAATACAGTCCCTTCCCCTGGAGCAAGGTGAATGAATGTATTAATGAATGGACACAGTCCATTCATGGAATTGAGGCCTAGGAAACTTACATGAAATTGACCAGGCCTAGAAAAGGTGGGGTTCCCAATTCAGCCAGAAGTGCAAGGGGAAGGAGACACCAAGGCACCCATGTCTCCCCAGCAGTTGTCTGGACCCTCCAGCTACTGGGGCCTCCTACGGCCCCTGCCTATCCTCTAGCCCACTGGTTTTTTGTTGGCTGCGGCTGCCAGGTTGAGTTGGCTGGGGCACCACCTGACCTGTATCACTATTGTCTGATTAAATTTTCTCCAAAACCATTTTACTATTTAAAATTATTTTAATCATTAATCAATGTTTTATTTTCTCCTTTTCTTCCACTTTTCTCTAAGTATTGGTGTGTTTCCCAACTTGGCCTTAGCCTTCTTTCATTTGTTCATTGTATTTCTCTAAAATATGTTATTAAATAAATCCAGGTTCCTGCATTTCTTGTTCATTTCTGTATCACCATCTCCAGAATAGTGTTTAACTGGCATATTGTAAACACTCAAGGCGTATTTTTTGATTAAGTGAATGCTGAAGCCCTTTGATCTTAGTTATCAAAAATGGCTAATTTCAGTCTTTAACCTGCTATAGACTTATCTTCTTTATTATTTATTTTCTTCTACAAGAAATATTTCTCCTCCCTCTCTAAGGTGGAGCTTTGCTGGTGTTTTCTTTCTTTCTTTTTTTCTGCAGTTTTGGCCGGGGTCAGGCTTGAACCTGTCGCCCCCAGTATATGGGGCCAACGCCCTACTCCTTGAACCACAGGCACTGCCCTTCTGGTGTTTTCTTGATCCACTCTTATTTCACTAGCTTCAAGATCTAGCCCTTTGAATTACATTCTCTTTGTTTTATTTTTTGGTCACTGTTTATGTTCATTTTTGTTTTCCCTGACCTACAAAAATACTCAAAGTAAAAACAAGCAAGAATTTCCCCTTGCTTCTGCCATTTCCTCAAGCTAACATATTTTCCCTTATTCCTTTTGTAGCTATGCTTACTGACTAAAAGAGTCTCAACATTTAGCCTTCATGTCTAGCTTGAGCACTGTGGTCTGGTGTATTATAAGATCTTTATTCTAAGGTTACCAATAATCCTAGTTGTTAAAACCAATGACTATTCTCAATCCTCATTCTCTTTAACCACTCTGTAGCACTTAATGCTGTTGTTTACACTTCCCTTTTTATAACTGCGTGCTTGGCTTCTACAGCAAGGTGTTCTGATTCTTCATCCACATTTTCACACATTTCCAAATTCTTCATCCAGTCTCAGGCATTGTGTCAGTTTCCTCATTTACCTACAAAGAGAAGATGTTCCTTAGGGATCCTTTTCTCTATCCTATTTCCAGTGGCAGCCTCATTTGATATCACCGTTTTAAAAATTACCAACGTGCTGGTGATTTATAAACCTGTAGTTTGACTTTTTCACAGAGCTCCAGATCCTTATTTCCACTGGTTTTTGGATACTTCAAACCGAAGTTCTTGCCATAACCACCAAGTCAGTATTTCTGAAATGAAACCTATCATCATTCTTCCCAAACATCTGCTTCTCACTATATATTGGTGCCCCTCTACCTAGACTTGGAAACTTTGATATTTCCTTTGATTGCTATCTTTTCTTCATCTTCATATTGAATTACTGTTAAATCCTATTTGTTCTAGCTCTTTTATGTACAGAATACTTGTCTGCTTTTCTCCATTCCTATTGTTACTGCTCTGTTCAGCCACAGCACTGTGCCGACCTATGAATAACTGCATCTGTATTGCAACTTTTTTTCAGATGGTAACGACGCCTACTGTCATCCTTAGTGCCTTCGGCTGCTGGATTAACTTTCCTAAAAGGCAGTTTTAGTAATATTTTAAATATTAATAACAATAGTAGAAAAAACTTATTGTTTACTGCATGCTAGCTACTGTTCCATTGCTTTATGGTTAGTCTTCATGAAGATTTTATAACATTGAGATTCTCGCTACCTCCATTTTGGAGAGGAGAAAACCGAAACACAAAAAAGGTAAGCAATATGCCCAAGATCACACGATCAGGAAGTGTGAAAGCTGGTATTTGAGGGTTTTAACTAACACATTGTACTGCTGCTTCACATAAAACCTGAAAAGACTGTTCATTTTCTGCACAGTGACCATCTGTGAATTTTATTAAATTCACTCTTTTTTAATTGAAAAGAATTCAGCCTTGTTCCAAGCAATAATATGAGTGATATAACAGATTTCATGCGCTAATGATATATACTTTTCAATTTTTTACATACCCATAAAATACGTACACAGCTATTAAAGTGAAAAATGCCATCCGTGTGCCACTTGAAATGATATTGTATGCCATATTTCAAGACATACTGATCAGAAAAACAACGTTAAAATCATGATGCTGTGATGCACACTTTTTGTTTTTCAGACTTTTTAATCATACAAGTCTAGCTTCAGTATAGAACTCTTAATCCCACTTTTACCTTTTAAACTCCCATCAATAAAAATTAATAAGCGAGTAAATTATAAATCAAATAATTAGAGTTCCTTCTCTCTCTGTCTCCTTCAGCCCTGGCTTTTGTATTTTTTTCAGACTCTACTGTTGCCTTTGCTACTCAAGTAACTCAACTTCTGAGTATGTCAAAATTCTACCCATTCTTTCCACTAATGAGGACTCAATTCAGTTTTTTAAATATATTTTCATATTCTAAACAAGTACTATCCAATGAAAATGAATTGTGCCTTGTTGTAATTGGCAGCCACATCTGGTTATTCGGCACTTAAAATATGGCTAGTAAGGTTGAAGAATTGTATTTTTAGCTTAATTTAATTTTAATTAGTTAAAATTTAAATAGTCGCATGTGGATAATGGGTTTGTACTGAACAATACGGCTCTGAACTGTCAATCCAATACACTTGTGTTACTGGATGATCAGTTCATTTTATAAGTTTATGTTGTAGTAGGATACATCTGTCTGGTCTTCCTTATTGCTGATAGTTTCCAGGAGAAAGGATTTAAGTTTTATCATTTGTGTTTGTGTCCTAATACATCTAGCACATTTCCTTTTGTTTGAAAAGTACACAATAAATATTTATGATACAACTGAACGAATGACCATCTGTTAACTTTGTTTAATTGTGTTAGTATTAGTGGTATGATAAGCTGATCCATCATTTATTTTTTCAGGATATAAAATTTTATAAAATAAAATGCTTATAATAAAAAACTTGGCTTCATCTCTGCAATTGACTACATGATTCCTCAAGGTAAAGTGCTTTTATTTCATCCATCCATACATGTGTTACCCGGCATTGCTAAACATGAAAAACAAAACAGAAACAAACTTTTTTGTTAACAATCTTAGCTCCGAAGTCAACCTGACCACAAAGCCCCAGTTTTACATAGCTCAGTCAACAAACCCAGGACGTGTCAGCCTAGATTCACCACGGTTCTAATCAGCATTTTGCACATGGACGGCTCCCCAGGTGGCACAGACCCTGGTGACACTTGTCTCTTTCTAATGCAACTGCCTGTTTCTCCCTCTGCTAGTTTTAGAATAAACGCCTTGTCAAAAAAAGAATTAGATTTTGACAGCTTATTCCTATGGTTAATTGAGGTGATAGATATACTTGACATTTATCTAAGTGCAGAATAGAAGATTAAGACGTATTTTCTACATGCATTCTCTGTTTTAGAGGAGGTCACTTTCTGGGGTCCTTTTAATATGCCTGTGCAATTAATAGTAGTGATAATTCTGCTTCATATCACAGCGTCTTCAAAGTTCTTTCAAATTGACAGATAAACTTTTCTTTTTGTAGGGTTTGAATTAGTTGAATCTTCTTATAGTCTACCATCGAGGTCTTTCTCCTTCAGTTCTGTAAATTCATACAGGTTAAAAACCACAGAAGATAGTGTGCAAACCCACTCACTTCAAAGCAAAGGAGAAAAAGGTCATATTTGTGATTACCTTAATTATTCTCTCTGAATATGTGAGGGCACACCCTGGCACTATTAAGGTGATGATAATAACATTTTCATTTTTGCACAAGCATTTATTTGGCTTGTTTTCATTGCTCTGTAAGGCAGACTATAGTTTTTCATTTTCTGGGGAGATGGGTTTTATTTTTTAGTATGCGAGGTTATCTTAAGAAGATTTGTAATAATGTCCTCAGAAGTGATTCTCATTACCTGTTCATTTATTATAGCTACTATATTAAACATAATATTACATTTGTAGAATTTCATTTTGATCTACATTTAGATAAAATAAAAAAAGTGTTGATTTACAGAACATCCATTTGTGAAAGGGATGACAAAAGCATATATGCTTAAAAACCATAAAGGTAATTCTTCATTGTTATCAATTTCATGGATGATGTTAAAATTTATTAGGGGAAGAGTTAATAGAAATAAATTTGAAGATTGGGAAAAATCTTTTGTGAAGAAAAACAAAATAATTTTCACTTAGAATAGAGAAGCCATTCTGTTTAAGCTAAACTACATGAAAAAAATAATAGACTGGGGTGACTAAAGTGGTAATGCTGAAAGAAATCAGGTGTTTGTAACTTAAGAGCCAGAAAATAGCTAATCAAAGAAAATACTAGATGATGTCAAAAAATATTAGTAACTCATAAAAAAGATCTGATTCAAACTACATGTTAATTTTTTTAATACATCAGTTTTGATTTTTATATCATTTATTGAGATCATTGGGATAATGACATTTTAGAAAATATTTATTTAAGTGGCACCATATAAAAATATTTGTAAAATTATTATAAAATTAAAAATATTGATAGAATATTTATAAAATTAAAAAAATTATTAAAAATTTATTAAAAATTAGAAAAGCAGCTATTTCTAAATAGCACTATTTAGAAATGAAGGCCAGAGAGGTATATTTTTGTTGAGTGGTGATGCTTCACTTAAGAGAGAGTATGGTAGGTTACTACATCTAAAATATGATTCAGAATTAAGGCAAAAAGAAATGTAACTATGAAAATGAAAGAAAATTTATAAGTTAAAAAAGACTGTATCAGAAAAAGAAAGTGAATAGTATAGACCATTATAGACTATCTAAGGATAAGGTTTTTAGAAGGTAAAAAATCCATAGATTTAGCTGTATTCCTTTCACATGTTGAGCTGTTAAAAATTAGTATCTTCCTTAATTTATTTCTGCCAATGAGCTTAGATGTTAGAAAGTTTGAGCTTGCACAATCCTTTATACGTGTGTAGAAAGGGTACCACCCAAAGAGATTAAATAGGTTCTTCATGCAAAAGGATATGTAAAATGTCAGTTTGTGCTTATCTTGAGTGGTGACAAAAAGCCCCTGAAACAGGGAAAAGATGATTTGGTCACCTGCACTTGTGCCAAATTAGGGCTGGGAATTGGTCACTGTCCAGAGACTAGAGTGTGACAGAAGCTTTGTTTATCAAGGCTAGGACCTTTAAATGCCCCTGGTCAAGAACTATATTCTGTCAAAGACATCTGTTTATAAATGAAGATCTGAGGCATTCTCAAAGGGAAGAGGTTAATTAGTTAATGTCTTAAATATTCCTCCTTGAAAATTCTATATGGGAAACCAAGCAGAATGATTCTGAAGGGTACCTGCTAAAGCCTACTGACAGGGAGGGACAGTGAGACCCTGAAATAAAAGTTCTTGTTAAAAAGGGGATAGTATGGGCAGATCCTTTAGATAGATCATAAGGGACTGATTATTATTGTTATTATTATTGGTGAGGGTGAAGTCTTGCTGGTTATGATTCTGCGTGGGGCTGAGGCAAGAAGGCCCTCATGGCCTGGCCTTAATACTGTTATGGGGGAAAGAGTTGGTGAAATCTGTGAGTGGTTTCTAAGAAAGCTGTATCTTTAGATCCCAAGAGTGGAGACTCACTATGGGCACCATAGCAGCAAAAATAAACATTTACAAGATTGGGAAAAATCATTTGAGCACTAATGCAGTTTTAATAGACAGTGGCAATAAAGGAATACCAGATGTATGATTCCTATAAGCTCAGTTTCAGAAAAGAGTTCAAGGAAACTTTTGAAGGCTACGTTTATGTCTCTGATTATCATGACGTTTCACAGGTGTTTTTTTTGCTTCAAAACATATCATGTACACATTAAGTATCTACAGCTTTTTGGATGCTGATCCTACTGTTAGGATGTGGAGTTTTTTTTTTTTTAAATAACTAAAAAGATAACCTGTACTAGCCAAGAGATCAGCTATGGATGCCTGCTCCACACATTCTGTGAAAAGTGGCCACAGGCAATCAACCCCCTTTACTCTAGGGTTAGGCTACTCTTTCTTTCTCTCTTCATCTGTTTCTTAACTAAATTTTACCACCAAATAAAGACTTTCTATGCATTGTGCTCATTGAAATGTCTCATGGAATCTTACTTGTTCATTTAATCATTACTTGATATAGAACATTTCAGTTGAATATTAATCTTGCAATAAACTATCTCAAAGTTATCTTCTTACATAAAGGGTGGCTGCCTTTGAGGTGTAGGACCTAATCCTTGGTCCAATCCCCTAGAGTCAGGATGTCAGTATTGAGGAACTGAAGGATAACTGGTCCCCATGAATTTGTGCCATGAATTTGTAATAGATTTAGAAGGGTGATACCACTATAACCTTCCCAGATTGAAGTTAGGGATTACTAAGCAGAAACTGCCAATACAGAGACCTTCATTAAGACCTCTAGAGCTCCTGAGCACTGGGATTATTATGGTACTTCTGAATGTATAATCAATACACACACACACACAAAATCCAAAACAGTTATAAATTTTTCTGCCAAGCATTTTTCTTTTATTTTTTGTTGTTACTTCTATCATGGCTTCTATCTTGTAGCCACTCTTAGCAACTTCTTAGTTTGTCCACTGACAAAATAATTCTGGACAAATTTAAGCCTGTAGATGGTTGAGAGAGGGCTCAGCTGTAGGGCCCCAAAGATGGAAGATGCAGAAGACATTAACCAGGAGTTTACCAATGTCCTAATAACTTCATCCCCATGACTGAACCAGCTCCGCCTTTGGAGGTTCATATCCAAGAAGTCTAATGTCAATCTTATCTTTTTAACTAATGTATTCTATTGTGGATTTGGTTCACATATGTACAGTACAAAGCTAACTTTTTATTTGTACACTATTATTTAGCTACGAGTTTCTAGTTTATATTAGAGGGAGCTGTTTAAATAAAAGTACTAGATTAGGTCTAGAGGCCAGTTTCTAATCTCATAGTTTTCTTTACTAGCTTTGTGGCATTGCACAACAGCATACCTTGTAGGCAAAAAGCTGGTCTCAAGTTTCTTCTTCTCTTCCTGTTCTATGCTCTCCTCTCTCCCTCTGTTTCTTTCTTCCTCATCTTCCTCCTTCTCCTCCTCCTTAATCTTCATCTTTGCCTTTGACTTCATTTTTGGAGGTCCAGTGGAGGAAGAAAACAATAGGCTCTTATTGGTGTCTTTTCAAGTCCAAAGGACACTAACAAATTCCTTAAAACAAAATAGAAGACCAGAGATTGTGTAGTATCATTGAAAGAATATGGACTTTGGAATTGGCAGACATCATCTGTAATCTGAAATCCATCATTCACTGTTTATGAATTTTAGGCAAATTATTATCCTGTGTGGTTATAATTTTTATCTATAAAAGGTGATAACTATACTTTAGAGTGTTATAATTATATAGATAACATATATATAATACTTGGCACAATGTTCAGTGCACAGTCTTCAATCTTTTTGGCTTCCTTTCCAGATATATGCTGTTCTCTCATCAGCATATGGCCTACATGGCATACCTCATGCTTGATTAGTCATAGGTTGGATCCTGGGAAGGATTCATCATTCTGAACAGTGTATGGAAACCAATTTCTTTTCACTCTATAGCTCTGCTTTTAATAGTGCAGCTATTGTTACAGAATATAGAAAACACCTTTTCCTAATTTGTCTTTATGTGGTGGCTCATTCATTCATTTTGCACTGACATAGTTTCCAGAGTGGCTACTTTATGACATGTTTTTCTCTGGAATGGGAATATCACGGTAAATAAGACAGGTCCTTGTAACCATGACAATTGTTTTTCAGTAGCCTGAGATAGATAATAAATCAGGAAATCAATATGTAAAATAAGATACAGATTGGGAAAAATACTAAAAAGAGACAATATTCAACTAGAATAACTGGAAGTAGAAATGGACCTTTTTTTTTCAATGATTAGAGAGTTTCTCCCCTTCCTTTCCCTGCCCTGCCCTGCCCTTCTCTTCCCTTCTCTTCCCTTCCCTTCCCTTCCCTTCCCTTCCTTTCCCTTCCCTTCCCTTCCCTTTCTTCTCTTTTCTCTTCTTTCACTGAGTATTTAAAATGAAAACACTGGGCATGTGAAGCACCAAGGGAGGGGACTTGCAAGCCATGGGAGTATCAAGTGAAAGGCCCCGAGGCTGGGAAGCACTGGCAGCAGTGAGGAGAGTAAAGGACCCAGAGCGGCTGTTGCAGAGTGAGATGTGACAGATGAGCAAACTGCTGTATTGTGGGAGGAGAAAAAAGTGATGGGAGTCATTTTTCCCCCAAAGAGCAATAGTCACTCGTGGAACCATTTCATACAAGGGAGTGATATGATTCAATCATTTTTGTGGCTGTAGAAAATGGCCTATAGTGGGGTGAGAACAGAAGCAGGGAATCCAGGTTGTTTCCGTCAGAGACACTGATATCTTAACTATTATGGAGACAACAGAAATGCAGAAAAGTGGGCAGATTGAAATAGATTCAGAGGGAAGAATTAAAATGGCAGGTGAGAGGCTGGAGAAAGGGAGTAAAGGAGATGGAGGGATGATGCCCAGTTCATAAGAACATGAGAAGGTAGCTTGTCAATTTCTGAGGTGTAAAAGATTGGGGAGACGTGAGAAGGATCAAAAATTCTTTTCAAGGTGATATGTATTAGAATAACCTAATCTAAGCCATCTAAGTTGTAGAAAAAAGGTGGTAAATTTGATATAGAAATCTAGAACTGTGGAAAGATGTTAGATGCAGAGTTGGAAATAGCATAAAGATATTTAGTGCCATCCAATCACCTTCGGAGAAGAAAGGTGACCTAAGGCAGAATTTTGATGCAATCCTGTAATTTCCAGTTGGCCATGGGAGAAATAGCTACCAAAGGAGACCAGAAAAGAGTGAGCAATGAGGTAAGAGGACAACAAGGAGTGTGTAGTGATAAGGAAGCCAGAGAGAAGAGAGGTGAGGGTTTCAAGGAGGAGGGTGATGTTTAGTGATGGTGAGCCAGTGTGTAAGAATAGAACAGACAGATTTGATTAAGTTTTGAAAGTGTACAGGTGACCTTGAAAGGAAGAATGTAAGTCATGTCAGGCAGCTGGAAACTTGATCAAAAGAAGCAGAGGTGTACTGGAGTAATTAGAATAGAAGGAAATTGAGACGGTTGTACTAAACCACACATTTAAGAAATTTTTTTCTCTTCTTTGAAAAATTATCTGAAAATGATGTACTTGGAAGTGAACATGGGTTTGTTTGTTTATTTGTTTTTAAGAAGGAAGGCAATTGGTCCCTGAGAAATAAAGTCCCTGAGAAGATGAGAGCAGTTGAATCTGTAGCTCTAGCCAACTTGGCTTTAAATAGCCATGGAACTTCTAGCTCACTCTAGCAGGAAAAATACAAGATACAGAAGATGCATTTTGTATAAGGTGATTTTTTCTTTTTTTAGATTTGGAGGGGGAGAATGAGGTAATTATCTTCCATGGGTTCTACTTTCTCAATAAAGTATAAGATGTTGCTATTTGTTAAAAATGGGAGAAGAGCAGAACACTTTTTTTTTTTTGAGGACATTGGAAAAGGTGTGAAATATAAGCCTGAAAGTAGAAAAATGGATTTACTTGGGAGATGTAAAACTGAGAGTAATGTGGAAAACTCAATTTGAGTTAAAATTTATGAGTGTAAAATGAAATATGACAGTCCATTTATGAAATACTTTTGCAGAAATATTCAAGTTTTTATGTAGATTTGTAGAAGTTATAAAGAAAGCAGAGAAAATTTAGTTAAGTAGTTTTTTTTTTTTTTTGACAGAATATCACTCCATTGCTTAGGCTGGCATACAGTGGCATAATTATAGCTTATTGCAACCATAAACTCCTTGGGCTCAAACAATCCTCCTGCCTCAGGTTCCCAAGTAGCAGGAACTACAGACAAGCACTATGATGGCCTAGATAAATTTTATGTTTTTTTGTAGAGATGGGTTTCCCTCTTCCTCAGGCAGGTCTTGAACTCCTGAGCTCAAGCAAGCCTCCTGCCTCAGCCTTCCAAAGTACTAGGATTGGATTGAGCCACTGCACCTGGCCTAGTGGATTGAGCCTACTGCACTTAGTACTAAGAGTGAGCTATGGCGTCTGGCCTCTCTGGTTAAACCATTTTTGAAGTTTGGCTGGGTAAGTATGACAAAGATACAAAAAAAGGATTGAGGCCATTGTTTTTTTTTAAAGGAGTGATTATAATGAACAAACATGTATCCTACACTGGAGTAGGATTTTGTGAATATGAACATGAGGAATAATGGAATATAAAATCAAGACAAATTGATGAGGTTAATCATATAGAGATAGAATATTGCAAGGAGGGTACAGTTGTTAGCAGAATGGAAGAAAAACATGGTAGCCAGTGGGTGGAATGATAAAATGGAGTCTTTTAATATAGTCCAGAGTTGACCATATGTTGTCCAGAGGGGCTGAGAAGGGTGGGAAGAAAAGGGTCACAGGTGAGGAAGTCGAGGAACTGAGAAGTCAGTTAAATTGGGCATCCACACAGATATTACAATAATGAAGCCAGCCCTGGAGATGGGTGGGAGACCTGGGATGCAACTACAGTGGAACAGAAGCTAAAATCTTCAACCAATAAACAGGAGGTGAGAAGTCACAAGGAGATGAAAGTGAGCAAGCAACCTGGATCTCTATTCTCAATCTGGTTATTTTATACTTCTGTTTTTAATTTCAGCATTGCTACAACCACCATCCTTAAATATAACTGGCTGCAAGCACATGCTTTGACTGAACCATACCCGTTACATTTCTGTGTTTGCATATTTTTATATTACTATAGAGACTAGATGTAGCCCCCATGATTCCCATTATCTTTTAAACAAAATTTTCACGGTAGTGCATTGCAATTTTGTGCCTAGCGCATCTTTGCCAGATTAACCAACCAATAGGATGATATTGGCATGAGAATTTTATTACTTTTTCTCTCTTCTTAACTGGAAATGCCTTGAGATAATCTATAACCACTAGTATAATGCTCTGTCTCATAGTGTTCCCCAAGTTTGGCTTCTTAATTAACTCTTTTCTACTTCTCTGTGTTCAGTACCCATTCACCCACTTTTTTTCCTAATGGCAGTTCCATTACTAGACGTTTATCATTTCTACATGTATTTAAGTTTCCAACAATTCCCATTATTTCTTTGTTGATTTTTTACCTTATAAACTTCTGATTAAATTTCTGTCACACACACAGTGTCTCACATGAAAGAGTGGTCTGTTTAATATCTATATTTTTTGCCAATGTAACTCTCTTCTAGTCATTTTTGGTGTCAAGCCAATTATGTTAATTAGAGTATATTAAAAAAGTACATATTTCCAGTCTCTACACATATATTATTCGGTTTGATCAAGCTTTAATATATAAAAGCTTTTTGCAAAATGTAGTGTCAAAATGTTAGTCTTTGGTCAGAATCTTGGCAGATTAAGTCAATTAAAAAGGTCAAAATGATGGTTCTTTATTTTACAGGAAGTGCAAATGTACAGAATCTACCATGTAATTAAATGCAAGTCTGTAATTCAGCATTAGAGTACAGAATATAAATGCATCCAAGTCAGGAAGTGGAAAAAATTGGTTTATTAACAGTAATAAGATAAAAGATTGTTCAGTTCATTGTCATCTTTTTTATTTTCTTTTGCTGTAGGTTCCTATTTGGATACAAACATTTTCTAGTTATTCAAGCTGTCTTCATCATTAATTTTTGTTAAGTTGAGCATCTGTTGAGTTAAGGCTGTCTAACTCACAATGAGGTCTTCCATGGAGGGTATATGTCCTTTTTATATTAGATTATTTATTCCCTCTGTCCAGTTTAATACCAAATAATAGTTTCGATTTATTCATTCATTTACCAAATATTCTGTACTTACTATTGTGTCCTTTATACTGCTCTTGAAAAATAAGGTTATAGAAGTGAACCAAATATACAAAAAGCAAACACCCCTGCCCTCATCAGCCTATGGTGTAGTGAAAAGAGACAGAAGATGAAATAAGTTATATGGATAATAATAGATGGTGATTTGTGTTCCATAGGAAAATACAGAAGTACAAAGTGGGAAAATCAGGAGTAGTGGGGTAGAGGTACAATTTTAAAAATGGAGTTCAGAAAGGGTCTCACTGAGAAAGTAACATTTATTAAAAAGCTACACTGGTGTGAGAAAATGAAGATGGTGTTCATCATGAGGAAGATTGCTCCAGGAAAAGGGAACACTAAGTGTAAAGGCCCTGAGGCTGGGTCTCGTCCAGCTGTGCTTGAGGAAGTGCTAGAAAGTCAACATGGCTGGAGTGAGCAAGGCCAGGTGCATGGGGGGTAGTCCCGGTGCATGGGAGGAGGCCAGGTGCATGGGGGGAGGCAGAATGAGAGCAGAAACAAAGGAGGGCAGAGACTTTGAAAATGCCAGGTCATGGAAGACTTGCAGGTCATTACAAGGAGTTTGGCTTTGCTTCTGGTTGATACTGGGTATTAGAGGGCAGAGGAATAAGAAGATCTGAGGTGAGTTTTAAAAGGAGTCACTCTGTGCTGAGAACAGGTTTCACAAAAAGCAAGTTAGAAGCAGAGTCAGTTCGCACCAACTGTGATAATCCACATAGAGATTATAGTGGTTTGTACAGGGTGTTTGGGGCAAAGATGGTGAGAAGTTGGATTCCAATATAGTTTTTTCATTTCTTAAAATGTGTATACTTTTTTTGGCACCCTCTGTGTGTGTGTGTGTGTGTGCATATGTAAAGCCTCTGTAGATGTACAGATATAGCCACATGTATAGAGATATATATGTACCCCGATATTAATGCCTAATTCATAAAAAAGAACAAAAAATGTTAGCTATTATCGTTCTTGGGATGGCCTTTTAAAATTATTATCTCTAGGTATTGTCATTGTTGAATTCTGTTTATTCATTTTTTCATGCAACAAATATTAAAAACCTACTTTTTGCCACACAATGTGCTAAGTACTGGACATACAGCTGGGACTCAGATGAACACAATACCTGTACTAATAGATATTATAATGCATGTAGGACATAAAATATTTAAAATACTTAAAAAGCAAATCCAAACTTCAAAAGAGAAATGAATAGGTTTCTAAAGTTCATATACCAAGGCAAATCGTAGCTAGAATATTTTTTCTTGTTGTTCTTAAAATTATAGTTTAAATTTGACTGCTAGGTGCAGAATGGGAAAAGACATAATCTTTGCTGAAAGCACAGCAGGAGCTGAGCAGCAGAGTCAAGAAACAGAATGATTTGTTTGAGAATCTAATAAAACAGTCATCACTGGGGCAGAGGCAGCAAAGGGCACTTGTAACTGATGGGGTTGTGGAGTTGGGAAGGGATGAAATTGTGCATAGTCTGGGAACCCATACTGGAGACCCATAGTCTTACCCTAAGAGCTAAGGGGAATGATTTATAATGATTTATAGCAAAAGAAACATGATCATAAGTGCATTTTTGAAAAGATTACTTTAGAATTAGATAATGAGGATGGAGGATGACAGCTAGGAGTGGCTGCCGTGGGAAGAGTGAGAAGGCTATATTGGCTCAGTTCATTTGAGAGATGATGGTAGCTTGATAAGAGCTGGAATGGAGGAAAATAGAAATAAAACACTTTTTTTTTTTTTTTTTTGAGACAGAGCCTCAAGCTATCCCCCTGGGTAGAGTGCCATGGCATCAAATCTCATAGCAACCTCCAACTCCTGGGCTCAAGCGAGTCTCCTGCCTCCGCCTCCCAAGTAGCTGGGACCACAGGCGCCCACCACAACACCCGGCCATTTTTGGTTGCAGCCATCATTGTTGTTTGGTGAGCCCGGGCTGGGGATTCGAACCCACCACCTTAGGTGTATGTGGCGGGCGCTTTAGCCGACTGAGCCACAGGCGCCGAGCCCCAGAGCTTCCTTTCTAATCCCCTCTCTGCTACCTCTCTTCTCTTCTCTTCATTTCTTACTAATGAAAAGACATTGAGTTAGTCCCAGGCCTACCCCAGGTGTCTCCTGAAGGTCTGCCTGTCCCTCAGCACCTGTGTCCTGAGACCCAGCCAGCCAGCCTGGGTGCAGCCAGGGACAATCCCCAGAAGGAACCCAAAATTTAAGATCTTGAAGGAAAGGTCCTCAATACATCTTCCCCAGGACTGTCTCCAGCCCCCAGCCCCCATCAGGGCAACTCCGTAATGGCCTACTGAGTTGCCTACTGGTGGAACTCCCTCATCTGGGTTGGCTCCAGGCTGACATTCCTCACCCACCTATACCCATTCATTCAACAAAGGATGGAGCCCTGCTATGCACCAGGCCCAGTCTTGGCACTGAAGGCACACGAGTGAGTACAACAGACCACTAGGAAGAGCCCTGAGGCTGTGGAGCTCACATTGTTAAAATATGGAAATACTTTCACAGGGGTTGGTAAACACCCGCCCCCACCCAGCTCTTCCTGCCCCCATCTCCCTTGGCCCAGCACTTAAAGGGTTAACCTCTGGCACTGCTCACAGGGCTTCTAGGAGCCTGCCCAGGTCCTTGCCTGGCATCCATCCTATTTAGACAAAGTTTGTGCCACACTGTTAAATATTTCCATGTGCCGCCTCTGGATAGCACATCTGTAGCCCATCCTCTAGGAATGGAATAAGAACTTCTTGGGCAAGAATTACCACTGGCTTCCTTCCTTTCCTCCTCCCTTTTTCTTTCCTTCTTTTCTATTTTCCTTCTCTCTCTCTTTCCCTTTTTTCCCTCCTTCCCTTCCCACCTGTTTGAGAGCTAAGGTCTCCCTCTCAGCACCATTGGCCTCTCCCAGCCTTCAGCAATGGGCACAGATCTGAGAGACCCCCTGCTGGTCCAGACAGACGCCTCCTGCCCAGGGCCATCCTGGCAGTGGCTGTTGAGGGTCAGGATATATAGAGACCAGGCTACAAGAGTGCCAGCCTCTCCCTCCCCATTTCTCCCTAATGGACACTGATAGCCCATTCCCCCTCCCTGTCTCCTCTGCCCTTCTCCCCGACCCCCCACACTGCCCTGCCCACAGCGGGCATGCCCAGAGCTAGAGGGCACTGGCCTGTCCCCCTCTCAGGGCAGGGGGAATGGGAGAGGAAAGGGGGGCTGTGCCCTCTGCCAATGCAGCCTGAAGCCGGAGAGCAATTAACTTGGCATTTTCAAACAAGGGCAGAGGAAGCGGGAGCCACAGGACTGAGTCAGCACATCAGAGAGGCGGGCGCCAAGCTGGCTCAGCTCGTTAACAGGATGGGGCTGAGCCAACAAAAAACAAGGTCAGGGAGAAGGGGACGGGAGCCCCCAAACAGAGATGGGGTGAGGAGAACGAGTGAGAGATGGCTGTAAGGCCCCTCCCACCCCCACCCTGCACCAGCCTAGTTACCGTCCTGATTGCCAACTGCCCCAAGAACAACCCTCACCTGCTCATGTACCCAGGCAACTCCTGACCCCACCCACCAATAAGCACACATATCCTAAAAGTATCTGCCTCACTGGGAGTAAAAGGTGAGTCAGACACTCACATACCTTTCCAGGCTGGCCTCCCGGGAAGACTTGGTCCCAGCCGTGAGGCTATGGCGTGCAGAGCTAGAGAGGATGGAGGACGGTGAGAGATCCCTGTGGTTGGGAGACTTCATGGAGGAAGTGGTCTTTTCGGTAACTACATTTTAACCTGGTATGCATAGCCTGCCTTTTACCAAGCCTGGTCTCTATATTTCCTGGCCTTCAGCATCCACTGCCAGGATGGCTGGGGTGGGGGGCAGGTGCTGTGTGAGCAGCAGAGGGTCTCTCAGATCTGTGTCCATCTCTGAGGGCTGGAGAGGGTGATGGGGCTGAGAGGAGGACCTTAGCTTTCAAACAGGTAGGATGGGAAGGAGGGGGAGGAGAAAAGGAGGGAGGGAAATAAAAGAGACAGATCCAGCCATTGGCAGAGTTCCTTGCCAGGTATTGCCCACATCATCTATGATCCCACATCAGCCTGCAAAATTCCTCTCACCTTGGAGGAAAAGAGGCTGGGAGATGGGGGGTTGGAGGAGGTATGTGACTCATCCAAAGTCATACAACTAGAAAATGGCAGAGCTAGGATTTACGCTCGGTTCTGTCAGACTCCAAAGCCTGTGTTCTATGTAATTCAAGGTTTGTGCAGGTAGGATTCAGCTAGGCTGAGAGCTGGGGGAAGCCCAAAGGAGGGGAGGAGGCAAACTAGAGCAAAGGCTCAGACGTGAGAATGAATGGAGTTCCAGCAACTAGGCTACCAGCCAGGCTGGAAGTAAGACTGGGTGTGTCTCCAGCACCTCCAGGACAGGGTTTCATACTCAGGAGGTTAATGATCTTGCCACAACCTGAGAAGATTGCCTGAGCCACCTAGCCAAGCATCTTGCAGACAAGAACCAAGAATTTACCAGAACACCATTCTGGACAATATCATCATGACTGCGGATTCTACTGGCTTTGATTAATTCTTGACCTTTGAGTGAGAGATATTCAAGAAGCTGTGTGTGCTTCTGGGTCCTAATGTGACTGCTCTTTTCTGGGTGAGGAAGCTCAAGCAGGGCCTACAGGCTGGGAGGAAGTCCAGTGACAATCAAGAACCAGGAAAAACTGTGCCAAGCCACAGTCATATTGTCCATGAGACCCAGGCTCCCAGATGGGTGAAGGAGCTGTCCCAGAAGGAAAGGCATTCCATTGCTGGGCTAAATTCCCAGCCTGAGTTTGCCATTAGCATCAAGCTCAGAAATCTTCTCCAACCAATACTGCCAGCCTAGGACAGCCTGGGGCTACCACCGCTGATACCATCACCCCTGGTCTTATAGTGACCTGTCCCCACACTCCCATCTCTGCTAATCTAAATGTGGATAGTCTTCTCAGATGAGGTTAGAACATTCTGAAAGTGACTTCTATTTAAAAACAAAGAGCAGATCGATACAAAATCAAGCCATGGACAAGCGCTCCAAACACAGTGTTTGTTGAATGATAAAATCGTCCGACTCGATTTCACTGGCGTCAGTTGTAGAGACAGGGGTTTTGACTTTTTTGTCTACTCTTGTTTCCCTGGCACCTAGAATAGTGGCTGGTATGTAGGAAATGTTCAGTACATCCTTGTTGAATGAATAAATGGATGAGGAAGGGATGAGGGAGCCAAATGAACGCCCTGCTTGGTGCTAAACTTGCTCTCCCCTTCACTGAAGCTCATTTCTCTCACTTTCGTCTCTGTCCATCACTGAATCCCTGCCCTCCTCACCATGGAATGCCCCCTCTCCCCGTGCAGACTCCTCTCTCCAGCCCCTCCACTCCACACTGCACTCCTTCCACCGCTGACCACCACCCATACCAGCTACCGTCCTGAACAACTGTGCTTGCTGTGTACCCGGCACGGCACTGAGCCCTCTACATGAATCATCTCACGTGACCCTCATAGTCAGCAGTCCCCAACCTTTCTGAACCAGTTTCATGGAAGACAATTTTTCCACACACTGGTGGGGGGGGGGG
>CAUYQV010096897.1:0-55241 GCA_963574575.1 Galagoides demidoff
CCTGTGGTCCCAGCTACTTGGGAGGCGGAGGCAGGAGACTCGCTTGAGCCCAGGAGCTGGAGGTTGCTATGAGCTGTGATGCCATGGCACTCTACCCAGGGGGATAGCTTGAGGCTCCGTCTCAAAAAAAAAAAAAAAAAAGGTTAATTAATGTATAGCATCCATCAGAACTTCATTTGCTTTTAGGGCTTATATTCCATTACATGTATATAATACATTTATCCATTCATAAGCTGATAAACATTTGTGTTGTTTCCATCTTTTGCCTATTATGAATAATGCTGCTATGAATGTTCATGTATAAGGTTTTGTGTGGACATATGTTTTTATTTCTGTTAAGTGGATACTTAGGAGTTGATTTGCTAGGTGCTATATATACCCATTTGAGAAACTACCTCTGTTTGTCAAAATGACTTCATCATTTTACATCCACCAGCAGTATTTGAGAATTCTAATTTTTTCACATCCTTGCTGTCACTTGTTTTATCTGTTGTTTTGATTCTAGCCCTCCGAGTAAACATGAAATGTCCTATCATTTTTTTAAAATTTGTATTTCTGGGATGACTAATGGTGCTGAGTCTCTTTTTATATGCTTATTGGCCATTTTTATGTGCTTGTTCGTTGATACATGTCTTTGGGGAAATGTGTTCAGATCTTTTTCCCATTTAGAAATAAATGGAATATTTGTCTTTTTATAATTGAGTTGTAGGGAGATTTTTAAAAATATGTGTTCTAGATACTATCTTATGAGTTATATGATTAGCAAAGATACTTTTGTATTCTATGGAGTACCTTATGTTTTCATTTGCATTTCTCTGTGACAATTAAGCATATATTACTCTTTTGGTTATTTTTTATTAAATAGCTATACAAAGCTTATGCCCATTTCCTTTGTGCTGTCTATCATTTCTTTTTTTGATTTGTGGAAATGAGGTCTGTAGTCTGTTTATGAGTATTTTGTTGGATATATATTGGAAATATCTCTAGAGCTTACTTTCTCATTTTCTCAATGGTATGTTTTAAATATACAGAATTTTTAAATTTTAATATTGATTAAATTTTCAGTTTCTTTTATGACTGGACCATTTTGGATCCTTATGCATTTTAAAGCCATAAGATTATTTTGTTTTCATCTCAAATTTTTATTTTATCTTTCACATTTTGATCTACAATTCATCTAGAATTGAATTTTATATATAAGATGAAGTATAAGAGTCAAGGTTTATTGTTTTTTTGTGGTTTTTTTTTTTTGCATATATGTGTTTAGGTCCCCAGTATCATTTATTGCAAAGATGATTTTTCCACTAATTCCAATCTAATTTTTGTCATGAATCAGGTAACCATGAATGAGGGAATTTTTTTGTCTTAAGATAATTTAATCATAACTTAATTTGCATAGCTTATTAGTTCAGGTTGATCTATAAATAGTAAAAATTTTATGTCATCCAGCTTTATTGTTCTTTAAAATTGCCTTGGTTATTCTTGGGTTTTTTGCATTTCCATATACATCAGCTTGTCAGTCTCTACCAAAAAAGGTTAGGATTTTTATTCTGTTATACTGACGTCTTTATTGTATTGAGTCTTCCAGTTGTATACTTGGTATATTCTTTTATTTATTTAGGTTCTCTTTTATAGTTTTTTGTGTTGAAACTTTCTTTTTGGTGGGTTTATTCGCAAATGTTGGCTATTATTTGATTTCTTTAAAATTTACATTTTTTATTTGTCACTGATAACATAGAAATACAATTGTTTATGTTGAAATTTTATATGCCAATCTTGCTATTCCTCAATTAATTATAACTGTACATTTTTAAAAAAATTTGCTTTGTAGACAATAATATCATCTGAGAATGGTATTTTTATTTTTTCTTTTTAGTATTTATTCTTTTCATCTTTTCTCTTTGCCTTATTATACATGGGTCATTATGAAAGTTTTGAGATAACCAAAAATTAGGAAATGTAAACTTTGCATGATGGAAGCAAATGAAGCCCTCCCAGTAGTTCTTACAAACCAGACAAGTTGAAACTTGCATGGGTAAATCAGAAAGCACAGTGTCAATTATGTTTTTTGGAAGTGAAATAATGGACTATAGCACAGTCTGTCTCAAAACTTTCGTAGTGACGCATGCCATCTGTCTGTGAGTATAGGATAGAATTGAATAAAAATTTTGAAAATGAGAATCTCTGCATTATTCTTGATCTCATGGGCAATGATTTTAACAATTAGCCACGAATGATATTTGCTATAGATCACTTTTTCGAAGTTCTTTAAAGTCTAGTTTAGGAATTCTCTATTTAGTTCTAGTTTACTAGGAGTTTTTAAATCATAAATATGTGCTGAATTTTATGAAAAACATTTTTTGCAGTATTTGAGATGATTAAGGTGTTTCCATAATTTCTTTCAATTTAGTGAATTGCATTAATGATTTTCAGATGTTAAACGTTCCTTACATTGTTGGACTCCTACGTTTACATGAACTCCTAATCTGATGTTCATCCTCACCCTCCTGTTAGACATCTCATGTCATTGTCATCAGTGGCCCTTTTATTCTACCGTATGGTTATTCCTCAGTCTAAATCTTACTAGAGCTAATTGTGGTTGAACATTCTTTCCTTCTTGAAATGCTATTTTCAGTTGTGTTTTATCACAGCATCTTTCTTTGTGTTTTTCCAACTTTCTTGGCTTCCTTTTCCTATTTTCTTCTCCCAGTTTTTCTTCAATTTTCTAAATTCTAATGATTGTTCTGTCTCCTGCTTAATCCTGGAAAGCTGTCCACTTTTCTGTCTAGACAGTATGTTACTGTAATTGAGCTTTATTCATTTTCCTATCCTATAAATACTAATCACTCTCAAGTGAAATAGTTCCCATTTTTAGTTCCCTTTGGCTGTCTAGTAATCTTTATGGAATCTAAGTTATCCAAACGATTTGATTTTCCTCTCAAATTTTCATCCTTCACTCTTATTTCTCTTAGTTAATGGCAAAACCGTTCAATAAGTAGTTCAGAACAAAGAAGTTAATCCTTTTTGACTCTCCCTTTTTGTACTATAGATTCACATTCTGTCTCTGGGGTACAGAATGTTGTATTGCTAGCAGTTACCACTTCCTATTTCCTACTCCTTATTCCTGATGTTCCTTGATTTCATCTTTGTATGAACCATCTTTATCTTTCTCCATTGGCTCCCCTTTTCACTTATAGTCAGATTTGTTCTCAAATTTAGCATATCTTACTATTCCATCCTTCTCAGAATGAAGTCATAATTTTCATTCCTCTGATATCATCTCTTGCCACTCTCCTTGTTTACTCTGTTTTAGCCACACTGGTTATACAAAAATGTTCCCTTAAAATGAAGAGTTATTGTTATATTTTCAACACTTAGAGCCTGCCTACCTCAATAAGTAGTTGTTAAATTGAATAAATGAAAACGCCTCCTGTTTGTCTGATTACCTGAAAAGAGTTCCTTTTTCGTTTTTTTCAGATGAATGTTCACCTTTCGTTATGTTTAAATAAGTAGTGGTCAGGTTAGTAGTATGGGTAATAAAGGTTTAATTTTTAATTTCTTGTCAACTAATGATAAGTTATCTGTTAGTTTTCACTTAACTAAAAACTATCTAAGAAAAGTGGTCTAATGAGACTTTTTTGCTTGTTTGTTTGTTGCCCTGGGTAGAGTGCTATGGCATCATAGCTCACAGCAACCTCAAATTCTTAGGCTTGAGCAGTCTCTTGCCTCAGCCTCCTGAGTAGTTGGGATCACAAGTGTGTACCACCACTTCCAGATAGGATTTTTTGTTTGTTTGTTTCTTTTGTTTTGTTTCTATTTTTAGTAGAGACAAAGTCTAACTCTTGTTCAGGCTGGTCCAATGAGAGACTGTTTTTAAAAATAACCTTTAGACTATTCCATGAAAAAAATTAAAGGTGTTTTTGTTTTCTTTTGCCAGAATATTAGCTTGAAGAAAATTTAGAGGTTATCTAATGTATTTAATAGGATACTTTAGGTTATAACTAGTAGAAAATTTGATTTAAAGTAGCTTTAACATTGAGGAATATATAAGCAAATGTAACTGAAATTGTGGTGATAGGTGGCCTATCAGTCAGTCTTGTCAGGGAACATGTGGCATACTCAGCCTGGGTTATTGAGGAGAGTTTAATGTGAGGCTGTTTACAAAGCAATGAGCATTGTTAAAGGAATTAAGCAAGGTTTGAAGAGATGAAGTGTTCAATGTAACACAAAGAGAAAGTTATTCTTGGTATAAGAGAAGGGCACCTGACCGGAGTCTGGTCTTCAGGGAAGGAATATAGTTTATTGACTCGAAGGGGTAAAGCCAGGAAAATGAATGTCCCGACTTACATTTTCTTCCTGTCCTTTAATTTCCTGTTGTTGTATCCAGCTTGTCAAACCTAGTTGGAACCAGTAGGCAGGGGAACGTCACGGGGAAGGTTGGAGAGCCAACAAAACATCTGTGGAAGGTGGGTTACAGGGCTGGGTGCTGAGTCTGTCATGTCATCAGAGACTCAGGCTTACCTGATTTCTGCTGTGCCACTTAACAGTAATGATTTTATGCTAAGGCTGGTTTTCTTTGTGGTCACAGAAAGCCACTAGGAGTTCAGCACTATTGAGCTTCATATTCAGTAGAGGGAGAGAGTGACTTTCTCCTAGTTACTGAGCAGGATCCTTCCAGTTTCCCTGGTAGGCTTAGGCCTTGGCCTCCCTTTGAACCAGCATTGTTGCTGTGAGAATGTAAACTTTGAGGCTGATTCTCTGAACTGATCATTGCCTGCCACCTACCTACCAACCAACAACAGATAATTAAAGTATTGGATGGGGCTATTTGGAGCTCAACTTTGGAGCCCTGGGAGGAGCAGAATGGGATTGAGAATCAGCTACTGGATAATGTGCCTATGCAGATTAAAATAATTTTGTAGTTTATTTATCACACATGATTGTATATTAAATATACTGTGGAAAATTACTTTAATTGGTATAGACACATCATTAAGTAGAGAGAGAATGGGTTCTGCCATTAAAAAAGAGCATTTTGGCAACCAGTTACAGTGTTGGCTGCTCTAAATGTTGGAAAGATCTCTCTTTCCTGAACAGAAATTTCTCCATATAACTCCGTTTCTCCTGTTTGGTTTAGTTAATTCGGGAGTGGATGCTGTTATATAGTTTTCTTTTCTAACTTTTCTGACTCCATTTTCAAATATGGTTATTCAAGTCACATATAGGAATTCTTAAAAATTCTGTATTTTGTCACCACACAAAAGTGGTGTTATAGAGTTCTAGTTCCAGAAGTTGCATTTTTTATTCATGTTATGCTTCTGCCTGAGATTTATAGGTTTATGACTCCAAAGTATTCAAATAAAACTCTCTTTTGAAAAAAGCTTTATTTGAGAAAATGTATGCAAATGCTAGACCAGAAAAAAAATTTTAAAGCCATCAATCAAACATATTTAGAAACAAAGTTGGATGTCTACTATCGTGTTTTTCTTTTTCTTTTCTTTTTTTTTTTTTTTTTTGTAGTTTTTGGCCAGGCCACCTCTGGTCTATGGGGCCAGTGCCCTACTCCTTTGAGCCACAGGTGCCACCCTTTTTCTATTTTGTGTGTGTGTGTGTGTTTTTAATCAATTTTTATTCTATTCTTGAATTTGACATGAATTCAGTTAAAGATTCACTGAGAATTAGGATAGAGATTGGGAAGATAAAAGTTGAGTAGGATGGAATTCTTCTATCAGGAAAGAAAGATTTTTGAATAATAACTAATGACAGCAAACGTAAGAAAGCAGGATTACTAGAGGTAAAGGTAGCATGACATTGACAAGAACATTCATTATACACCAGGAAGAGTTGATTAGGCAATAAAATCACACAATTTTAGGTAAATACTTCCTAAATATCAGTTTTATAATTATAATAAAACTACCATCCTAGAAGGGCTAGGAGTCTTGCTAAGATTGGTCTCTAACTCCTGAGTTCAGACACTCCTCGCACCTCAGCCTCCAGGAGTGCTAAGATTACAGTCATTAACCACTCTGCCAGGTCAAAATGCAACTTTTTTAGTAAAATCTTTTAGCCACCCTCCTACAAATATTATCTGTTCTATGGGCTTTTTCAAGAACTTAATAATCTCTAACATGTTACATGTTAGTATTTTACCTTTTTTAACTGTATGTATCTATCTTCTCCTCCCTTAGATTATAAATTCTGTGAGGCAGGGTTCCCCCTCCCCCCCCCCCAGTTTTGTTAACTGCTCTTTCCATAGTAAAAGTAATTCTTCATTCCAAGAAGAATGCTTGGCAAACAGTAAGTATTCAATATGTATATATTCTAAATGACCAGATGAAAAGTCTTGAGCTCTACCTTTAAGGTAGAGGACGTGGGATGCAAGGATATTACAAATTGGGACATGTGATGGAAAAGCAGACAAAGCAATCTGGTATCCTGTGGGTGAGATTGGCTAAAAGAGTACTGTATGTTGACTCAGCAAAGAGTTGTTTGGTTTTGAATCTTTTTTCCTTTTCGTACCTGGAGCAGTTATCACAGTTCTTCCCTGTCTCCCACACACATTAACTATTTGCCATCATTTGAGTTTGTGACCTCTTATGTAGAATCAAATTTTTGGAGTTACCTTGATATGAGCATGAAGAACGTAGATATGTTATGGGAGCTGAAAATTAGTAAGACAGTTTTGTCCCAGTTAGACTTTCATTATCTTGTACTAGTATTTTGGACTTAAGTTAGAAATGAATGAGAGTAATAGACATGTGGATGAGGGGTGAGTGGGAGGTAATTCTTTATCCCAAGACTAGAAGAATAGTGATACTATAGGAAGGATGACTAGATAAAGAAGAAAAGATTTTCATAGAAAGATGTATTTTTTGAACTTTGAGTTGGAATTACCAGTTTTTATTACAAAAAGCTTTTATATCAGCTTTTTTTCTCTCATCTTACAGCGTTTTCATTTGAAATTATATTCTAGGGTAGTATTGTCCAATTAAAATATAAGCTTCATAAGGAACTTAAAATTTTCTTATAAAAAGTTATAGGTAAAATTAATTTTAATGTATTTTATTTAACTTAGTATATCTAAAATATTATCATTTCAACATATATTCAATAAAAAATAAGATTTTTTACATTTTTTTTTTCTTTCTGGGCTGGGTTTAAAACCGCCTGCCTCGGTGTACGTGGCTGACACTGTAACCACTGTGCTACAGGCCCTGAGCCAATATTCTAGGTTTATTAATGAAATTAAAATTTTAATAATAAATATAACATTTTATTTTCTATATAAAACTATTAGAGATGACACAAAATGTTCATGTTATGTGAAATCAGAAATTATGCATTTGATACTTTGGATATTTGAAGGCAGAATTTCTGTTTTCTTTCTTTAGTCATCAAGGGTTCATATAACCAGAGCTGTCCTGGAGCAGTTTTTATCTTTTGCAAAATACCTTGATGGTTTATCCCACGGTGCACCTTTGCTAAAGCAGCTTTGTGATCACATTTTATTCAACCCAGCCATCTGGATACACACACCTGCAAAGGTATGAATTTTATTCTCATTAATTTTATTTTAGGGTAATGTTACAAATTTTAGTGACAGAACTGAAGTATCAAGTAGAAAATATTTGAATTTGTCAGTTTATTATATGGTTGCTAGATAATTGTGTTAGGCATATCTATTATCAATATATTAAATAGAGTGTATATAAGCCTTCAAATAAATGAAACTATAGTTAAAAAAATAAGCTTTGTATAACAGTGCATTCTGACATGATGAGGTGTGAATCATACCTTTCCAAAGAAGAGAATTTGACATTCCAATTATTGAAAGACTAGGAATAGCTGGGCATTGTGGCAAGCGCCTGTAGTCCTAGCTACTTGGTTGGCTAAGGCAAGAGAATCTCTAAGCCCAAGAGCTGGAGGTTGCTGTGAGCTGTGAGGCAACGGCACTCTACCAAGGGCAATGGAGTGAGACTCTGTCTCTAAAAATAATAATAATAATGAAAGAGTAGGAAAAAGAACAGGTAAGTAGGCTCAGTGCCTGTGGCTCAAGTGGCTAAGGCGCCAGCCACATACACCTAAGGTGGCAGGTTCGAATCCAGCCTGGGCCGCCAAACAACAATGATGGCTGCAACCAAAAAGTAGCTGGGCATTGTGGTGGGCACCTGTGATCCCAGCTACTTGGGAGGCTGAGGCAGGAGACTCACTTGAGCCCAGGAGTTGGAGATTGCTGTGAGCTGTGATGCCATAGCATTCTACCCAGGGGGACAGCTTGAGGCTCTGTCTCAAAAAGAACAGATAAGTAATTGTCATGACCGGTGTGATAATTTTGACTGGCAAATTACTTTTATTTTAAAGAGAGAATTTAAATGCTTACTTGTAAACAATTTTTGGTTTTAAAATAAATGTATGTATACATAAAATATTTTATTAGTTATTATTTAAAATTCTTTATCTCCAACCTGAATATAGCCCTATTATATCTTACTAGAAAAAATAATGGGGGATATTTTTATTTATTCATTTGTTCATTTATTTTTAAGAAATGAAGTCTCCCTATTTTGTCTGGTCTGAAGTGTAGTGGTGCGATCATAGCTCATAATAGTCTCAAACTCCTGGGCTCAAGTAATCCTCCTGCCTCAGCTTTCAGAGTACCTGAGACTACAGGCACACATCACCATGCTGGACTCATTTAAACATTTTTTTTTTTTTTGTAGAGACTGGGCTTGCTATGTTTCCCAAGCTGGTCTCAATCTCCTGACCTCAAGAGAATCCTCCTACCTTGGCATTTTGATTTTGAACTATCATTTATAGTTTTGACAAAGACACTGTACTGGTTTGTTAGATAATATTTAAGTTCTGATTTTTATTATGGTTCATTTTATTGATAATTGGCTAGACCTGAGTCTAAAGTGAGCTCACTATTTTAAACAGGTTCAGCTCTCCATCTGTATGCTTATGTGGTCAGACTCTGAAAGCCAACTATAGACTGTGTATTTTTTTCAAATTAGCTGTAGCTGACTCATGTTAGTTCTTCTGCTATGAAGAAATATGTACACACACTGAGAACTACTGAAGTTTACTTTGACTAAGGACTTTTATTCTAGGTGGCTTTTAAAATATTTTGATCTTATCAGGTTGGTTTCAATTAAATAACTGAATTATTTTTAATTATTTAATTGTCAAAGGCTGTGAGTTTATCTTTATTATAGTAATTTTTATTAGAATATTTTTTTTTTTTTTGAGACGGAACCTCAAGCTATCCCCCTGGGTAGAGTGCCATGGCATCACAGCTCATAGCAACCTCCAACTCCTGGGCTCAAGCGAATCTCCTGCCTCCGCCTCCCAAGCAGCTGGGACCATAGGTGCCCACCACAACGCCCGGCCATTTTTTGGTTGCAGCCATCATTGTTGTTTGGCGGGCCCGGGCTGGGGATTCGAACCCGCCACCTTAGGTTTACGTGGCTGGCGCCTTAGCCAATTGAGCCACAGGCACCGAGCCTTATTAGAATATTTTAATTGTAGGTTATTTTCTTTTGAAAATATAAATAATATTTTAGAAAAACTTATTTTTAACCTCATAACTAATGGTCATTTCTTAGCCTTTATTAATTCCTATTTAAATTAGAATTGAATTTATATTTGTAATGTAAGCCGTTGAGACATTTTAGATTTATTTTGATGATGTGTTAATATTCTGCATTAGGTTCAACTTTCCCTCTATACTTATTTGTCTGCCGAATTTATCGGAACTGCTACCATCTACACCACCATACGCAGAGTAGGAACAGTGTTACAGCTCATGCACACGTTAAAATATTACTACTGGGTAATTAATCCTGCTGACAGTAGTGGCATTACGCCTAAAGGATTAGGTAAGTACAACACTATCCCTCTGTTACGCTTGCCCACAATGAGTCTGATGAACACATGTGCATGATTGTGAGATTGTCCCTCAACTGTTTTCTTTCTTCTGTAGTAGACTGGTAATTGGTAATTGTTTGTAGTAAAGAAATTTAGAGCTTTTCATGATTAAATTATTTTGGAATAATAAATAAAATAAACTGTCATCTTTATTTCAGTCTTTATACTTTTTTAATTCTGGAAGATGCCTTCGTAATACTAAAAACAGATGAATGATATTAGTTATGACCAGTGTGTTCTATTTTTAATTGTTGTCAACATTTTTAGATTGTTCACCTTTCTTTTCATTTTTATTTCACATTTATCCTTTGTTCTGAGTATAGTAAAAACTAATTTAATTCTATGCCATATTTTCTTTCTTGTTTTAAGAATATAGCCAGTTTCTATAATTATGCAAAAATACATACTTAGAGAAAAAATACAAAAGAAAAAATTATTTACATTGACTGTCAGTGCAGGTCATGTGTTTTGCTTTATTATCTTGTCATTTTAATGTTCTTCAATGTAGAATAGTTTTTGTTTTACTATTTACTTATTTTTCATGACCTTGACGTCTTTGAAGAATACAGATAAATTACTTTTTTAGACTGCTTCTGTATTTGAAATTGTTAGATATTTGCTTGTGATGTTTCTCTTTTTTCACTTTTGCAAGGACTAACGGAGCAGCCATCCTATTTCTGTCTCATTGTAAGGGAGATAAATGTAAGGAGATAGATGATGTTGAATCGTTCTTTCTAGTTAAATTTGAACATTTGATTAGGGTGTTGTCTTTCAGATTTCTTTATTAAAGAATGATAATTTACAAGTATTTGTTGAGAGTGTGCAAATATTCTGTTCTTCTGCTACATTTCACCTATTTTAGCTTATTGATGACTCCTGCTAGAACTAATCTTTTCTGTGATAGCTGCCAATGACAGTGCTTTCTAAGCATTTATTAGTTGGCATTTGACTTAAGGAGAACTTGTTTTACTTCTCCATTTATTTATTTATTTTTTACTTTCTAAATATTAGTGTAAACTTGTAGATTCAATGTAGTCTATTGAGAATTGGCATGCTTACTTTGCATAGGGCCAATAAGTAAGTATGTCTGAAGAAGCCTCTGCCACAAGTGGTGGGCTCTGCATTGCACTGCCAGAGTAACCACCGATGGTGTGTGAATTAATGGAGATGGCTTGTGCCAATAGAACTGGCAAAGCCTGGTGAATTTATGGATTTCGCCCAAAGGCCATGTTTGTCTAAACCGAGTTGTGTCATTATTCTTTTTGAAGCTTAGGATTTGGCCAGTGGAACCCTTCACATAGATTCTTGAGCCTTTATGACAAATGCCTATAATTTGTTAATATTTTCTTATCTTCTCCCACAACTTGTTCTTGGTTCATCTTATACTTTCCTTGTTTAGCCCTGGTTTTGGCCAGCTTTCCAAGGAGCCCTGGTTTGCTTGGTGAAAATGGTTTTTAGAAACCAAGATCTGAGTTTTAGGTGCACTTATTAGTCCTTGGAGGTCAATACCCAGGTACTCTTGTTGGACAGATAGAGTAAATATGTTTATATGAATGTGTGTGTAAACTGAGACTGTGAGACTTCATTGCCTTTTTGGCTCTGCCGACCTCGGTGTCTTCTTGGCTTCTGCTGTCCCCTCAGTACCCTGGCACCTGAAGCTTCGTGTACTCAGGCTACTCTAAGGACAGGGCAGAAAGAGAACCAATAAATAAAAAGAAAAGTGACAAGAAAATTGGAAGAACATTTGTTTTTTTTTTAATGACTTACTTTATTTGCTTTTACTTTAACATTTTAATCCTTTGAAATTAATTTTGTTATTTAGTGGAATGTGAGTTTATGATTTTAAGTACATAGTTTTTTCAATACTATTTTGAGCTAAAAGGGTTTCTTTTAAGGCCACTCTTAAGTTAATTGCACTACACTCGCTGTCATAGAACTATTCTTCGTCTATAAACACACACCTTGAGAAGCAGGATCATTTTGCTTTGGCTAAGACTTAACACTTTGTCTCTTAAATTGTTATATTCTGTGGTTCACTATAAAAACATTAAATATATTAAAAATATACTATGTAGTATAGGTAATACATGTTCATGGTACCAACTAAAATAATTTAAAGGTTTCTGAGTAAAAAGTTAATGTTCCCCCAAGTAGCAGGTGTTACCAGTCTTAGGTATCCTTTTACCTCTTTTACTCATATAAACATGAGCTTATACATGTGTACACATAGGTGCTTCAAATTATAGCTGTTTCAAAGATTTATTTTGAATGTGTCATAGATACAAAGTAGTATGATTATATATAAATATTTATAATATGAAGATAAATATAAAATCAACCTCATGTAAACATCACCAAGCTTAAATAGAATATTACCAATGAGACTATAAGTACACATCCATGCTCACATCTTCTTTCCATTTCCCTTCCATGAAATAACCTATCTTAAATTTTATGTTTATTATTTCTTTAATTGGATATATATTGGTTTCTACTTTACTTTCCTATATTTTGCTATTAGTATATTCACAAATAATTGTTTGTCTTCCATATTTTACATAGATGGTATAACTTGTCATAATTTGTTTTTTCACTCAATTTAATATTATTTAGATATATTTGTTTTTTATTTCACAAATAGATTTATATCATATACACAGAAATCAAACTTAAATTTTTTTGCAATATTCTTCTTACATTGTGTAAATATGACAATAGTAATTATTGCTAACATTTACTGAATGCTTATAACTAAAATGATCTAGGTACTTTTCTAATTATTTTACATATGTTGATCTATTTAATCCTCACAAAATTTCCAGGACAAGAATTATTATTATACTTATTCTAATGATAAAGAAAAAAAAAACCTACAAAACTTGTCCAATTTTATTAAGTTGTGGCAAAAATTTAACAAAGTAAGGAAATTATTACTAATGTAGGGTGGCCATTGCACATGAACTTGATGACCATGCTGTATAATGTCTGTCTTCACCTGGACGTGTCGTGAGAAGGAGAAATGTAGCACAGAGCTGAGTATTGAAGGAGGGTGAGAGCTTCAGCATCTGGGTGGGCTGGTGCCATGGCCAGTTGTTAGGTCTTCAGTAATTTGATGAGCTGGTTGTTAAACCATTAATAGCCTGAGATGAAGGCTAGATGAATGAAGACCTCCTCCCACCACCTAATGATGCATCCTTTACCAGACCACTGGTGGTTGATGGGTTTCCCTACCAGGCCACTCTCAGTGTTCAGTTTCTTAATCTAAGAAATGTTTTTACAGGTGTTCCTTTTATAACAATTCTTTAAGTTGTATATTATGCTTTCTCTATATGTGCTATCTTTCACATAACAGCAAGTTTTAAAAACATAATGCCAACTTTTGGTAAGGAGGAAAGGATATTGGTGGGGTGAGGCAAAAAAGTCTGGAGAGCAGTTTGGGAAAAAGAGACAGGGGAATAAATCTCTGAACACATAATTACAATGAAGAAGAATGTCACTTTTTCTATGCTTTGTTGTGTAATGAGTGGGATGAAAATGGAGAGAGTCTTCAGATAAAGACAAGTTTGATGTTGGATGAAAGAAATATTAGAAAACCTATTAAGTTAATACCAATAGGAAAAAGTATTAATATAAATATGATTATACATTTATCCATGGGTAGTGAAATATTTTTAATTTTTAAAATTTCTTCTCTAATTTCTAATAAAAAATTTCTTCTTTCCCCCCAAATCTGACACTTAGTGAATAATTGCCAAAAAACTAAAAATTAATTTTTGGATACTGTGATATTATTGAAACTGTATAACATTAATACTAACAAATATTATAATTTAAATAAATATTATTATTAAAGAATCCTATAATATACCAATATAATTACATTAAGTGTATTTAATATCATGATTTTTTTTTTTCTTTTTCTATTTTATTTTAGATGGTCCCCGGCCATCACAAAAAGAAATTATATCACTACGGGCATTTATGTTACTTTTTCTGAAACAGCTCATACTAAAGGTAAAATTATCTTATATAATTCAGAACTGCAATATATTATAGGTGAAACAGAACATTTGGCACTTTAAAATCATTATTGTTAAATCAGCAATAATTACTTTCAATTCATGAATTGCTTTCAAAATTTTATAAATATTAATATGAGATAAGATGTAGTTAACTTTCAGTTAAATGCTCTTTGAAATCTTTCATGTTAAGGGATGTGACAAAAATGGACAAGAAATATATGAATAAGAATTGAGCATAAAGGTTTTATTCTAGAAAGTGATGTGTTTTCCAATCTAAGAAGTCTTATATATTTTATTACAGTAGAATTTATTAAAGAGTAAGATGAAGATAAAGGGACAATAAGTATAAATTGTGAGGTAAACAAAAATTGATACTGTAAAGTCTTGTATGCATATTATATTAAGGAAGGAGTAAATGATAAGAAAACGGTAATATGAATACAGTTAGATAAACAAAAATACTAATTTTTGACAGTGAATGTCAAAGATGAGTGACTTTTTTTTGAAAAGACACCTGCACCTGAATGTTTATTGTAGCATAATTCACAAATGCAAATATGAGTGACTTTAAAAACTTGATATAATTTTCTAAGTTTTACTTATTAACTTGAAACAATGGTCTATAAATAATGAAGTATGTGGGAATATTAAAACATCACTATTTTTAAGTTTTTTCTGAGTTGTTATGTTCTTTTAAAATGGTCATTTTAATACCTATAATTAAAGTTTTTATTTTGGATTTAAAGCAAGTAATGAAATTTTTTTTTTTGAAAACTAGGATCGAGGTGTCAAAGAAGATGAACTTCAGAGTATATTAAATTACCTACTTACAATGCATGAGGTAGGATATGTTATACGGCTTATGTCTTAATTATTTGATTCCAAGCTTTAGACTATTTTAACTAAATAAATATTGATAATGCTTTTTATACAGGATGAAAATATTCATGATGTGTTACAGTTACTAGTGGCTTTAATGTCAGAACACCCAGCCTCAATGATACCAGCATTTGATCAAAGAAATGGAATAAGGTATGATTATAATATTAATATTATCATTAGATTTTAATGGCATATATTTGTTCTTCCAAGAATAATTCCTATTCTCTGAATATTTGCATAAATATAGTAAATCTTACATTTAAAAAGGGAATAAATAAATGTTGTGAATCCTCAAGGAAGCTGATAAAAAGGGTATAGAAAAGGGTCTGAGGACTCACAAAGAGTAACTAAATTGTTGTTGCTATAGTAAAGATAGTACAAATAGGGGGTGGAACAGATGTTTTGCAAGAAGTAAAGGAAAAGGTATGGTTTAGCAAAAGAGGGCATAAGAATATTGTATGATAATAGACCCAAGAGAGAGAGTGACCAAATTTAGAAGGTACATACATTGCTAATAAATTTAGATTTTTTTTTCTGTTGGTGATGAAAAATAATTTTGAATGAGGAAATGTGTGTGTAGGCTACCATCTACCATCTAGATTTATCATTAGGGGAAGACAAAAATGATGTAGGGAGATTAGCAGTGAGATTATTTATTCCTCAGTATTAGAGATGATGACTGAGGCAGTGGCAGTGCAGTGGGAATAATGGAGATGAAAAAGGTTTTGGAATAAGAGGCCAAACCAAAGAATTTGAAAACTGACTTTAGTTATACTGATTATAAAGTAACTTTGTATTTAGGTTAAGATATAGTTTCTTGATTAGTATTTTAATAAACTTTAGGATCTTTAGGATGTGGATTAGTATTTTGAAGCCATAATTTAGCTCCTTAGGGATTCTCCTTTTTTATTTTTGGAATTTTGACTTAGTGGAATGACTAGGAAATGTAGGTTTTTGCCATAAATAACTGAGTAAATTTCACAAAATGTGTTTTCTTACTGTGAGGTTAAACTATATAAAGCTGTTGATTCTCAATTTATTTTAAGGTACAGCAATTTCATATGGTTCAATAATATAATACGATTATACTCATTCTTCTGAACTTATGTCTAGATTGAATACTTAATGTCCTTGTCCTTAGAACTTGGTTTATTACATTTTCTGATCATTGAAGTGAATCAATTGAAAGTATCCTCCGTAATCTAAGTATGATATTCCTTACCTTTGTGGAAGGTCCCTACTTAGATTGTCTAATATGATGAAATGCAGAAATAAAATTTTGAGTTATTTTGACACAATGGAAATATCCTACAAATGAGACTTTTTGGTAAGATCTTTAGGATTTTAAATATATGGTATAAAGGATGTATAGAGGAAAGAAGATTTTTATTATTTTCATTCATTCATTTTTGAGACAAGTTCTTGCTCTGTT
Source organism: Galagoides demidoff (assembly GCA_963574575.1). NCBI lineage: Eukaryota > Metazoa > Chordata > Mammalia > Primates > Galagidae > Galagoides > Galagoides demidoff. The sequence goes on from CAUYQV010096897.1 coordinate 16,267, forward strand.
GCCTGGGTCTAGGGAGCAGGGGCATCATCATTAGGTCATGGCAGTCTCAAACTCCTGAGCTCAAGTGATCCTCCTCCCTCAGAATCCCAACTGGCTTGGACTATAGGCATGTACCACCAGGTCCAGCTAATTTTTTATATTTTTTTAGAGACAGCCTATTACTCAGGCTGGTCTTAAACTCCTAGCTGCCAGCAATCCTCCTGCCTTGGCCTCCCAAAGTGCTAGGATTATAGGCTTTATCCACTGTGCTCAGCCTAGCACAACAAATGAAAAGGCCTTATGGTTCATGGTAGACCATCAGCTGGGCATGCCAGATTGTCATCAGTTTAATAAACAAACACAAAGATATAAATGGTCTTTCCTAGCCACTTCACTGGAGGCTTAGCATAATACAAAAAAAAAAAAAAAAAGAAAGAAAAATGGAAAAGGCTCATGTTGAAAAATATTGAAAACTGTTAAGCATTTAAAAGTCTATATTCTCTAAAATAGACTTTCAAGGGTAACAGTTGCCTATGAAATGTTTCTTTGGGAAGATTCTGGGCAATTGTAATTTATACATACTAAGAATTAGATAAAAAGAATGAATTCAATGTAATTCTTTTGATATTTTAATTGGACTTAAGGAAGCCTTTCTGATAATCTAGCACTGAACTGAGCAGATAAAAACCTGTTATTTGTATATCTGGAAATCTTCAAAGAAAATAATAGATAGCAGCCTGTCTTATGTACCTTAGATCATTTTCTGGCTGAATGTAGTGAGCTTGAGCAGATGAATTAATATTGGTATTAATAATAATATCTTTTTTTTTTAGAGACAGAGTCTCACTTTATCACCCTCAGTAGAGTGCTGTGGCATGATCTCAGAGCTCACAGCAACCTCCAACTCCTGGGCTTAGGTGATTCTCTCGCCTCAGCCTCCTGAGTAGCTGGGACGACAGGCGCCCGCCAGAAGGCCTGGCTGTTTTTTTGTTGCAGTTTGGCCAGGGCCAGGTTCAGACCTGCCACCCTTGGTATATGGGGCTGGCCCCCTACTCACTGAGCCACAGACACCACCCATAATAATATCTATTTTTGAGAAAGTATTCATTAACTGATTTGTCAGTAAATTTCTTACTCATACTGTCTCACAATCCTGTGTCTGTAGATACCATGGCCTTAGGCATATTCCTGTTATATAGTTAATCATAATTTCTTTTGACCCAAAGTGACGTCTTATATCTTTTTTCCCCCTCCAATCAGTTATTCTTAGAGAACAGAAATTCTGTGGTAACATGTTTTCAAATGGTGAACTTTTATTACTTTGGTTCTTAAGATCATTAATAGTGTTAAATGTTTTGATTGATTGATTAAATTTTCTGAGTGATTTCCTAAATACTTCCTCTTTGACATGCATGATTTTCCTTTTCTTTATCATTACTGATTTTCTATCTTTTCCATTAGTGATGTTGCTCCTTTAAAATTCTGAAAATAGCTTTCAGGGTAAACACGTATATTTAGGAATATGGGCTTTGAAAAAAATCATCTTCTAAGGGGAAAGAAAAATCACTCTTCTCACAGCCTGTCCTTCTACAGATGAAATGAAAAAAACAATTAAAAAGGAAGCAGTATCAACATTTTACTTTCTTTTTTTAATAGTATAAGCTATTGGTAAAAGTAAAAAGAATGACATTATTTGTCATTATTACAAAAATGACCTTTTGTTCCCCTTTGTAAATATCATTAAATTGATACAGAAATTATGTTGCATCTTCTATTGGCAGCATTTTTGTTTAGCCTAGATCACATTAGCTTTAAAATAGACATGGCATTTCACTTTTTAATAAAGATACTGAATACAGTAAAGCACACCATAATGTTAAAATTGTCATTGCTACTCCCTAAAGAAACTTCTTATCTTCTAGAATTAGTTGCAAAAGTATAGAGTTATCATTGCCTCCTTCTATCTTATAGAAAAATACTTTTTATTAAAAAGAGAGATAAAAATTTTTAAACACCTATAAATGTTTTAATGACTCTGTCTCTTCTATAGTTTTTGAAATGACAGGATAGGTTCAGTTATGTATCAGTAGAGGCTTTTTAGCCCCAAATAACAAAACAACTTCTAAAACTATTTTGAGTAAACATGGAATAAAGTGTTTTGTTTAAAAAAACTCCTTAGAATAGCAGCCCGGGTTGCAAAGCGATCAGGAAATGGGCTTGCTTTCTTTACTGCTTTTTATAGACGGTTCCATTCTTCCTTCTGTATGGTGACGAGCCTCTCTCAACAGAAACAAAGCATTCCTGTCCTAGTTTTTGTTTTAAATCATTTCTTAATTCAAGAACTAGAAAAGACTAGAAATTATTTCTCAGACCTTACTCCAAATTCTCAGGAGGGAGAAATAATTGAGCATGAAATAAATATCCATGCTCTAATAGCCATGACCAAGAAAACAGGGTCATTAAGTTCAAGTGTGGGGACCAATCCTAAAAGAAGAGGAGATGTGGCCTAACTAAGCATGTGTCTTAAAATTGAAAGTTTTTCTTAAATGCCTTGGGGGACCATACTTATGAACACCCGATCACAGTGCCTTTATAAGTATTTATTTGAGGGCCAACTATAAAGAAAAATTAATAAAACATGCAAATTCAATTGTTGCCAGGGATTATATAAATGTTAAGAGATATTTTATATTATATATAATTTATAAAGTGTCTAGTATTTTTGTTTTAATATTAATGTTTAAAAATTGTTTATATATATATTTTAGGGTGATCTACAAATTATTGGCTTCTAAAAGTGAAAGTATTTGGGTTCAAGCTCTGAAGGTCCTAGGATACTTTCTGAAGCATTTAGGTCACAAGTAAGTTGATATTTTTCATAATGAATTATATTCATATCAATTAGAATTGAAATTCAGAACAATCTAACAATGGAGCCAATAGCTTTCTGTGATAAGAGTTATAAAAATGTATTATAAAATAATTTTTTATTTATAGTACTATGATTGTGGAAGAAGATCATGTTTAAGTGAAATAGTTTATATTTTTCTGAAAAGAAAATATTGCCCATTTTAAGGTTGTAGTAAAATAGTTTATCCAAGTAATGTGTATATGATATTGTTTCAATGAAAACATTCTTGACACAGGGAATACTTATGTATATTGTGGTCTTTCTGAGAACTGATACTAGACTTTATTATTTGTTCCTATTTTTTCCTAATAGTGGGGCTTTTTATAGAATTAATTGTCCTATAATGCTTTCATTTCTTTCTCTAAATGCAGACTTCAGGTAATTTTTCAAAACACTTTTTCTTTAAGTAATGGCTATTGACTTAATGATTTCAGTTCATACTATGCTGTCCAGGGCATGAATATTCTTTTAAAAATTCATTTTCTATACAAGTGCTCCCAAGGAAGTAGTACTGTAATTTAGGAACTACTAGATGAAGTTCTTTTCATAACTTCACTGTTGCCAGTTCTTCTTGGTGTTTAAATTAGCAAAGAGTTTAGGGGTCGTAGTGATGAAAACTGTACAAAATCCCAATGAAACATATTTTATTTTTTTGGGCACTTTGTTGCCCTCAGGTGCGTGCTGTGGTGTCTTAGCTTACAGCAACCTCAAACTCTTGGGCTTCAGCAGTCCTCGCTCCTCAGCCTCTCAAGTAGCTGGGAATATAGGTGCCTGCCACAATGACAGGCTATTTTTAGAGACAGGGTCTTCCTTTGGCTTAGGCTGGTCTCAAATTGGTGAGCTCAGGCAATCAACCCGCCTCAGACTCCCAAGTACTGGGATTATGGGTGTGAACCACTATGCTCAGCCTCCAGTGAGACATATCTAACATGCTGTATAGTCTGGAAGTTTAAGTAATTTTATTTTCATTTTGTAACAAATCAATAGTTGAGGAAGTGAGAACAGAGACATTGTAGATGTAGGGAATAGTTGGAAAAAAGCCAGCAATCCTTTCTATAATTAGAAAAGGATTGCATATGGATAAGCAATTTTACGTGTACTAGATGATAGACTAGTGTGAGAGAGAACCATATACACTGTTATTATTAAGAGATAAGAATTGGTCATTTAACTTTGGTTAAGTAAAAGAAATTCATTCAGAAAAAGCTGAAGAGATTGCAGTCTCTTAAAACTATCAAGAAAGCACATTTAAAAATACAGAAAATAATTGCATTTCTCTGAGCATTTTCTCATGTGTTTGTTGGCCATTTGTCTCTTTCAGAGAAGTTTCTGTTCATGTCTCTTGCCCACTTATAAGTGGGATTGTTCGCTCTTGTTGATGAATTGAGTTCTCTGTAGATTCTTGTTATCAGCCCTTTGTCAGGTCTGTAGTATGCAAATACCTTCTCCCATTCTCAAGGCTGTCTGAGTTTGCTTTAGTTGTGGTACCCTTAGCTGTGGGGAAGCTATTTAGCTTGATCAGTGTCTTATTTATTTATTTTTGGTGTTGCTGCCATTGCCCAGGGGGTCTTCTTCATAAATTTTTTTTCCCAGGTTGATTTTGTCAAGTGTTTTTGCCACATTTTCATCTAGAATTTACATTACTTTGTGTTTTAAATTTAGGTCTTAGGTCTTTTTTCCAGATAAAGTCAATTTTTGTAAGGGTCAGAAGTGTGAATCAAAACCACACGGAGTTATCACCTAACCCCAGTGAGAATAGCCTATATCACAGAATCCCAAAGCTGCAGATTCTGGTATGGATTAAGGAGAGAAGGGAACACTTCTATACTGCTGCTGAAATTGCAGACCAATACAGCCTCTATGGAAAGAAGTATGGAAAACCCTCAGAGAGCTAAAAGTAGACTTTCCCATTTGATCCCATAATTCCATTAGTAGGTATATCCCCAGAAGAAACAATATCACTCCACCATAAGGACATTTATGTTAGAATATTCATCGCAGCTGAATTTATAATCCCTAAGATGTGGAATCAACCCAAGAACTCATTAACACATAAATGGATTAATAAACTGTGGTGTATGTATGCCTAAAATCCTATTCAGCTGTAAAAAAAGATGGAGACTTTACATCTTTTGTATTTTCCTGGATGGAAGTGAAGCACATTCTTCTGAATGAAATATCACAGGAATTGAAAAGCAAGTACTCTGTGTATTCAGTACTAATGTGAAACGAATAGATAAACAACTGTCTACACCCTAACAGGAGAGAAGAACACAATTGAATTCAAATGGGGATCATTGTGGAGGAGGCGGGAGGAGATTGGTGTGCTCTCCCTGTGCACACCACCTGGTTGAAGGGCTCAACTACAATTTGAACTTAACATAAGAAACACCAACAATATTACCTAAATTATTTGTACTCTCATATTAATCTGAAATAAAAAAAGAAAAGAGTATAGAAAAAAAATGAAACCTCACAGATAATGCAAACTAAAAAATAGCAAGCAAGCAATTTCCCTGGGTAAACATAGTTAAGATATCCCCTTCCCCCCGCCCTTTTTTAAAAAATTCATAAGTAATACAACAAGGAGTCAGAAATGAAATCTCTTACTACCACAACTGTTAGCAAAATTAGTAGATAGAAACAACTCAGGAACTCCAAGTTATGAGTATCAGCTGCTGAAAGCTGCTAAGATGGGGTAAAAGCAATGAAGGATAAAGACAAGAGAAAATACAGAAAATGCTGAGAGAGTTCAGTGATAACAAATCTCACCAAGTGTCACTGAAAGTACCCTTTCTAAAGATGAAAGGCTCACTTCAAGGTGAAAAATAGATCCTTTGTTTGAAATGATAGATACATATACATCATGTCTGATAGCAGAATCCTTTTTGAGTCAGATTGGTTTCAAAAAAGCAGAAAATGAATAACAAAGAATTACACAGATGAGCTAGCTATATTTGTAAGAAGCCATCTGTCTCTGTGGCTATAGAGAAGAGTCAGTTTTTGGATTGTGAAAGCAAAACCCTTGCCCCTTCTTTTACAACACATATGCAGGGAAATCTCTTGCACATGGCTGATCCAGGATAATTTCACTAAATCAAAAGAATTGGCACAGTGTGAGTGCATATATATCAGATTTTAAAAACCTGGAAAAAATAAGCAAACTAATCAATAGATGAATAGCACTTACTAGAAAAATATTACTATGGAGCACATAGTAATTGTGATTTAAAAATCTACCAGAGTTAAAAAAAAAAAAAAGGAACTAAATGAATTGCTTCTGAGAAAGGGCAGCCGTTACCCAAAGTATTGAAAAGTTACAACCTAGCTACTCAGAGGGTTGAAGCAGTAAGGTGGTTTGAGCCCAGGAATTTGAGACCAGCCTAGGAAACATAGTAAGATCTCACTTTAAAAAAAAAGAAGATGTAAGAAATATTAGAACTCTTGTGGCTAGCATAGTAAGATATGTAGAAGATAAAAATAAAAACAAAGAAAATAACATGCAGAGCTGGGCACCTGCTCAGTGGTTAGAGCACCAGCCATGTGCACGGGGGCTGGTGGGTTTGAACCTGAAAAAAAAAAAAGCCAGGCATTTCCTAACAAATGCAATCAGTGTAACCTGGTATCTTGTACTCTCAGTGAATCCCCAACAATAAAAAAGCTAAAAAAGAAAACAGCCAGGTGTTGTGGCAGGAGCCTGTAGTCCCAGCTACTGGGGAGGCTGAGGCAAGAGAATCACTGGAGCCCAAGAGTTTGAGGTAGCTATAAGTTGGGACGTCACGGAACTCTACCCCCAGCAATATAATGAGACTCTGTCTCAACAAAAATAAATAACTAAATTAAATACATGTAATTAAGAATAAGTTGTAGTATGTGTACACCATGAAATATTATGCAGCCTTAAAGAAAGATGGAGACTTTATCTCTTTCATGTTTACATGCATGAATGGAGCTGAAACATACTCTTCTTAGCAAAGTATCTCAAGAATGGAAGGAAAAGTGTCCAATGTACTCAGCCCTACTATGAAACTAATTTATAGCTTTCATATGAAAGCTATAACCCAATTATTGGCCCAGAATATGGGGAAAGGGGAAAGGGAGGGGAGAGGGGGAGGATGGGTGGATGGAGGGTAATTGATGGGACCACACCTACAGTGCCTCTTACAAGGCTACATGTGAAACTTACTAAATGTAGAATATAAATGTCTTAACACAATAACTAATAAAATGCCATGAAGGCTATGTTAACCAGCTTGATAAAAATATTTCAAATTGTATGTAAAACAAGCACATTGTACCCCATGACTACATTAATGTACACAGCTGTGATTTAATTAAAAAATAAAAAAGAATGTAATAGTTGAGAAGGATTAAAAAGAAAATGAGTGATGGAGAAGGCAAATAAATTCCAATAATGGCATAAATGGAGTTTTCAATAACAAACACAAAATAATAGACCCAAACAGTATTTAAGCTATAATTTAGTGAAGTGCTAATATATAATTTTGCCACCTTTACTTAAAGAATATAGTTGACACCAGTGAAAATTGACCTGGAAGGGTCAACATAAAGGTGTAGTATTGTATTTAAACATAGAAATCCTTTGTATAGCCATGTGCAAATAATGAAAAAAATTAATCTGGCCTTAGACTTCTCTAAAATGACCTTCAGTCGAGAAAACTATAGAGCAACAACCGTAAGATATCAAATGAAAAAAGTGGAAGGCAGGGCAGTACCTGTGGCTCAAAGGAGTAGGGTGCTGGCCTCATATATCAGAGTGGTGGGTTCAGACCCAGTGCTGGCCAAAAACTACAAAAAAAAAAAAAACTGATAAAAATAGGTAAATTGTTATTTAACATGTCATGAATGGACAAAAATGTTGTAAATATACAAAATAATAATTTTATTAACTAATATAGAAACTAAGGAAACTAAAAGAATCTTAAGTGACAACTTTGTATAGCTTTCCCCAGAAAGGCTATAGTGGAGCATTTGAATTTCATTTTTCCAAAGAGTATTGGATGTTCAAGTAGAGAGCCAAAGATAATCTTCTGTTTTAGCTCATGATTTCTTTTCACAGTTTACCCAAACTAGTGCATTGGAAGATAGCAAAGTATAGAATAAAAATATAAAGGGTGGGTAAAGATTAAGCCTTAGTTAATAGGAGACCTAACACATGACATAAGAATTCCTAGTGAAGGAAAATGATGGGTTTCTTGAAATATTTTAAACTACCAGAGACTTGGAGGTGTTGGATAAACTTTGTTAAAAGTCCTTTTAAATAAATAGGTGAGCACACAAAAATAAAAGAAATTCTCATATGCTAAAATAAAAACAAAACACAAATAAAAGGACTTAAACTAGTTTTGAAACTAATATGCAATTAAAAATATGCAGTTAATATGTAGAAGTGAAAAGGTAGCAGTTAAAGTTAACATCTCCATGGGTACATTACACAGATTAGAGAAAACTTCAGAAAGAATCAGTGAACTGGAAGACAGAAATGAAGAAATTACCTAGGATGCAACATCTAGAAACACAATAACATACATGAAAAGAAGGTAACAGATATGGAGAAGGAATGAAAAACTCAAATATACAACTGGGCACTACTGTAGAAAAAATTCAGGAAAGTGATACTTATAATTTGAATAGGAATATAATGAAATTATTTTCCTTTCTGTTTTCACTCTTCTGTACTATACTGTAAGTGTTACAGAAAAGGTGTAGAGAGAATGAGGAAGAAGCAGAATTCAAAGAAAATTGCTAAAGATTTTTACAGAATTGATGAAAGTCCCAATTTCTCAGAATTTGGAAGTAAAATGAGATGAGCTCTAAGCAGGAAGATTAGCATAAAAATCTCACTGTAAAACACAACTACAAGAACACCAAAGACAAAGGGAGTAACAAGGGAAAGCTAGCCCTACAATATTAAAGCAAATATAATATTTTAATAGTTAAAATAATATGGTATTTATTTGTGAAGAGACAGAGCAAAATGATCAAATTCAAAGTCAACAGATTGAAAATAGTTTCTGCTTTTTACATATCAGATCAACTATTTTTATGATTTTTGTGATGCATAGGGTTGGTAAAGCTGTTGGTAAAAGATATTCGTCCCTTAATGGTAAAAATATGAACATACATTTTTTTTGGTTAGTTTAGCAAAGCCTCACAACTTTTAACCTGAGTATTTCAGTTGTAAGAATTTATTCTAAGGAAGTAAACATGGTTATGCCCAAAAGTTTTTATCTAAAGCAGTGGTTCTCAACCTTCCTAATGTCGTGACCCTTTAATACATACAGTTCCTCGTATTGTGGTGACCCCCAACCATAAAATTATTTTTGTTGCTACTTCATAACTGTAATTTTGCTGCTATTACGAATCGTCACATAAATACCTGATATGCAGGATGGTCTTAGGCAACCCCTGCGAAAGGGTTGTTCGACCCCCCCCCCCCCAAAGGGGTCATAACCCACAGGTTGAGAACCGCTGATCTAAAGGAAGGTTTGTTTATGGTAGGGAAGAAGCTTATAAATAACATAAGTTGTTAAATGTAATGAATGGATAAATTAACTATGCTACATTTTTATTATCAATTACTCTTAATGACATTGAGAAACACAATAGACTTTTGATTCAAAGGAAAAAAGCTACAAATTACTATGTATAGAACAATTTCCATTTTATTGATTTTTGTATCTGTCACATGTAGATTTATGAACATAGCAATTAATCTAAAAGAATATAAACCACGTTTATAATGATTATGTCTGGAATTAGGGACTTTTTTATCTTTCCTCCCTATTTTCCTCTTTCACATATTCTCTGAATTTGTTGTTATAAGATCCATGGTTATTGACCATTCAAAAAGATAAGGTTATTTTGTGTAGAAAGAAATTGCAGTAAATTTCAGTGGATTATTTAGTTAACTTATAAATCTGAAATTTGCATGAGTAATTATGCTTTAAAAAAATGAATTATCCTCCAATCCCAAGTGGACAGAAAACCTGTAAAATTTAAGACATAAAACAAATAGGCACTAAAAACTGACATTTATTTAGGTCTTAAAGATGAACAGGTTTTCAATATTAGTGTCTCTGGTCTCACCTGAACTGAAGTCATGAAGCAAGGTCTTTGTTCAGAAGTCCTGTGGGAAACAAAATCATATGGCATAGGACCAGTGCACCATTCCCTGCCTGCAGTGATGGGTGACTTTTTTGGGTATCTCTTGACAGCTATGCAGCAGAGTTTTTTGGAAAGCATTGTTTTAAAGCAGTCTGACTCATCTCTTTCCTGGTAAATGCACAGTATCTTCAAATTTCCTCTAAATCTACATTAAACATTGTCTAAATCTAGAATTAAGCATTGGTATAAACATTTAAATTGGAAGAGATAATAATGAAGAGGGCTGAAATTTCTTTGGTAGCTGATGTGGTGGTGGTACAGTTAAGAGATTATTCTAAATTCCAGATAGCTGGACTTGGACATAAGTTTTACCAGCTCCTTATGGCAGAGAGATATGTCCGAGGCAATGCTTTGGCATTTGCTTATTCCTCATTGGGAGCAAATGGGCCTCCTTTTCTTGGGTGTGGCTTGAATTGGAAGAGACTAAAGCTTTCCCCTCCAAAATGCCATAGTATCTATTAGTCTTGTTTTTTAATGGCCAGTTAGACCTTTTTTTAGTTTTATTTAACTGCTTTGCAAACACAGCCTCAGGACAAATGCCCTAGCTTCCTTGTCAATTTAGGTCATTTTGTTGGTCTGAAGAGGTTTGGGTGAGGGGGACCAACTGTCCTGTGTCTGTCTTTGTGAGTGTGGATTTGGGAGGCTGATGTTAAAAGAGAGTGTTTACAAGTGAATAGTTCCCAGGTAAATGGTTCATGATTTGATATCTATATTAATTATAGCATAATAACAATCACTGCTATAAAAGATAATGAAATTTTAGCCACTTATCAAGGTAGTGGTTTCTTTCTTGTTCACTTAAAATTCAAATAGATTTTCCTCTGTAGGTGATTCTCTTAAAGCAGTGATTTAGAGATGCAAACATCCTATTCCATCTTCATCTTGTGGCTCCATTGTCTTCATCATATGCTCTGGTGTTGCTGGCTTGGGGAAGGAGCTTGGAAGATGTGCATGAGTACTTTTCCTGTGGCCTGGACCTAAAAATAGTCCATGTGTTTTCTGTTCATATTTTATTGGCTAAAACTCCCTTAAATGGCCATACCTAACTGTAAGGAAGGCTGGAAATACAACTTTGGGCCTAGGAACAAAGGAGGAAGAAATCACGATGATTTCCAAACTCTTGCTCTTTTCCTCCTTTCTTCCTATCTCTGTGATGTAGCCTGTTCTCCAAATGGAGAACAATAAAAAGTCAAAGACAGTAGTGAAATATATAGGGTTGGGAGACAAGAAGATGCAGGTCTTGAATTCTAAGTGATGCAAATGAGGGGCATGTGGTAATTCCCTGAGCTGGAGCTAATTATTCCAGGAGGCTTTAATGGACCCTCTATTCTAATTATGGGTGTGGGATCTGAACAGTTAAATCAGCTGATAGTAAGTAGAAAGGTATTTTTTTTTTTTTTTACCTTTTAATCCATTAGTAGACCAAAAAATACAAGCAATGATGAATCCTCTTTACTTATATAGAATTATTTTGCTCTTTGTCCCCGACATTAAAGTTGGAATATTTACTTTTATCATAATTTTAGATTCTTAGGTTAGGTACAGATTATTTTATAGACCATGAATGTGACAGAAATGATTTTAAAATTGTGAGGTCTGTGTATTAGAAGAAACCAATAATTTTTATCCAATAAAAACTACTTCCAAATAGTTATTAGAAATGTGAAAATATTAATCATCAACATGTATATAATATCCTATAATTTGTATACCTCAACATTTTCATTTGTACAGATATTTTATTTGAGAAGTGTTTAAATGGTAGTCCTGGGACTTTAGAGGATAGCTGTGCTATAGATAGGAATTCATAGAAATAATTACTTATATAATTCTGTATCTGTTTATAAATTGCACTTTCTTATCCAAAAGTTATGTGATCAGAGAATTGACATGTTTCCTGGTGTTTTTCTTCCCTTTCTCTATAGGAGAAAAGTTGAGATTATGCATACCCACAGTCTTTTCACTCTTCTTGGGGAAAGGCTGATGTTGCATACAAACACCGTGACTGTCACTACCTACAACACTCTTTATGAGGTAAAAACGAAAAATCGGTTATGAAAATTCCAGTGTATGTGGTGGAAACAATCTTTATCTATGTAATCAAGATCACTAGTTGGTCACTTCTTAATTTAAGAAGACAGTTAAAGCCAGAATCATTTTTTTTTAAATTAAAAATGACTACATGCCTTATGTCTTTTATTTTATTTTATTTTAAAACATATCCATATACAATTACTTGCCAATCTTCTTATGTTGGTCCAAGAGCTGTTCTTAGAGTATGGGTTGGCTGACTGGCTTCATACACAGTCTCTCTCACCTAAACGAGGCCCATTATGCGATATCTATTATTCTACATCCCTTCCTCACCCCCACGTCCTTCTCTCACTCTCCTTCTTTATCCCTGTCTCTCTTTCGGTTTCTAATACCTACCAGCTATAAACATAAATGCAAGAGTTGATAATGATATAAAATGTAGGTAAGAATTATTTGTAAAAGTGATATCTGGAAGAATCTGTCTATCTCACGATTTAAATATATAAGTTTCTTCCTCATCACTTCTAACTGATGGCCCTATAGCTTTGGGTTCTGCATTTTCTAGGAAGTGCATATACTACCTCACAAAGTAGCAATTTTATTTTTCAAATGCAAATAAAATGTTAGGAATATTTCTTTAAAATAACCTTAATTCTACTTTCTTAGAACTGATCTCAGTGACCCTAGTTCTTTTCTATAGTGCAATGGTTGACAAACTACCAATATTCATTTTTCTATATGCCTGTGAGCTAAGGATTGTTTCATATTTGTAAATGATGAAAATAATCAAAAATAGTACATGACATGGAAAATTTAAATGACTTTTAAATTTCAGTGTTCATGGTTTATTGGAATAGAGCCATACTCATTTTGTTAAGGTGTTGCCTATGGCTACTTTTGTGTCACAACCACAGATAGTTGCAACAAGAATGTTCATGTTCTAATCACTTTGCATTGTTGCTTGGCACATTGGGAATCACAGTGATGCAATAACTCACCAGTGTTTCACATACCAGGTATGTTGCTGAACATAACTGGGAAAAAAAAATACTAGTGCATACCTGTCATGTTAAGAGAGACTTTGAGGAAGTCACATACTGAGATTCTGAATGGAAATTTATTACAGTTTTAAATTAATATGGGACAAATTCAAACTTGTGTTAAGACTGCCTCGATTTCATGTAATCACAGGCCTCATCAGCCCAATTGCAGATCTTGCACAGCCCTCAAATGGAATAGTATTTACATTTTTGAATGATGGGGTAGGGGGAGAAAGGAATATTTACGTGATGTGAATTTTAAATTTCATTATCTGTAAATATTATGGTTTTTAATGAAACATAGCTATGCTTATTCATTTCGTCCACAGGTGAATCACACTAGAATGACAGACAGAATGGAGTAGTTGTAATAGAAACTATGTGAAGCACAAATTCCAAAACATTTACTGTATGCTTTTTTTACATAAAAACTTACTCTCCAGCAACTCAGAGAAATGTAACTCCTCTCTGTTGCTCTTTTATTAAATCTATATTTTAATCAGATATCCGAATTAATGTGCATTCATTATGAAAATTTGGAAAATATAGAAAAGCACCAAAATAAATTTTACCCATTTGGGTCTCCATTAATACTTAATACTGGCTGGACATAAAGTTTGTGTGTAATTTAAAATAGTTTAACATAGTAAATTGCACAAGAACTTTATGTCCACCCTGTATAAAAGTATATGTAAGTTTTTCTCAACTTGCACTCATAACTCTTATAAAATATTCTACACATAATTTTGTGTCCTGCTTTTTGCATTAACTTTATATTACAAATATATTTATTGCAAAATATTCATCTATAGCTTGGGAGGACAAACTTTTCTGATAAAGAGTCAGATAGTAAATGTTTTAGGTGTTATGGGTTGTATCAGCAGTTCTCAACCTGTGGGTCGCAACCCCTTCGGGGGTCGAATGACCCTTTCACAGGGGTCGCCTAAACACATCCTGCATATCAGATATTTACAGTTCATAACAGTAGCATAATTTCAGTCATGAAGTAGCAACAAAAATAATTTTATGGTTGGGGGGGTCACCACAACATGAGGAACTATATTAAAGGGTCACGGCATTAGGAAGGTTGAGAACCACTAGGTTATATGGTGTCCGTCACAGTTACTCAGCTCTATAATTGCAACCCAGAAGTAGCTGTAGATAGTATGAATGAAATGGGCTGTGTTCCGGTGAAACTATATTACACAAACAGGTGGCAGGCCAGATTTGGCTCACAGATCAGTTTGGTTTATAACACTACTTTTAACTATTTTATTTTATTTTTCTCTATTTTATATTCTTGTCACTAAATAAGACTGACTGCTCTTTTGGCAAAGGAAGAAACCTTTTGGATACTCTGAATTTTTTCATTTCTGAGCTTATATTACTACTTTGTGTCAGTGCTTCATCAAATCACATGGTTTATAGACTCTCCCCTTTAATTTTTGGCATATAGAACCAAATAAGCACTACTAGGCCTATTCTGTGCAGAGTATGGTGATGTCATTACCTTTCTTGATTCTGATACTGTTTCCTAATAATAGTAACTCCCTGTTATTGGGTGCTACTTCATGTGACAGTTATATTTTTTGTTATGTATCAGATAGCACAACTGCCCTATGATGCTGATATTTTTAGTGCCTTTTAAAACAGACAAACTGAGAGTCACATGTCAAATAATTTGCTCTATGTCATACCACTAATAAATGGTCATAAAATAGGCAGTTTCCGTAATAAATGTGCATAAGACAAAAAAATGTCAGACTATGAATCCTTTCAGTTGACGCAGTAAATCCTCCCAGATCAAAACCTTGCTAAAACTGTCAGGAAATCCTTCAGCATCTTAGTGTGTGATACTGGTGAACTTGTGCTTATGTCTTTCTTTTTTTTTAACTTCCTAATGGCTTTGGTCAATTAAGTATAAGTATTTTAATAATTATTTTACCTATGTGAATTTCTGAACCTCTGCTTATTTTAACCCATTATTTGACAATAGAGTAGAAAAGTCTGTGAAGTCAGTGAAACTTTATATTAAAATAAATGCATAGAATAGATAGGATGATATGCTAAATTTGAGAAATGACTGTGTACTCCTAGCCTTAAAGTGAGGAAACGCCATGTGCATGTGCCACATATGCACATGTGTGCCTTTCTGCTAGCCTTCCTCAGGTGAGTCAACAAGAAGTGCAGCTGTATGCTCACATGCCACGTGCACTCGTCTGGGTACGCTCAGGATCCAGATTTGGGTGTCTGTTGACATTCTACTGGAGACAAAGCCAAGTTGTTGCTGATTCTACATCTTTGAAAAGTCAGAATAAGTTTGTATCCTTAATAATGAAGGAGTGTACCAACTTAGAGTTTCTGTTTGACCGATTTGGTAATAATACGTTTTTAAAATAAAATAGTAATCACAGCTAATTGAAATGAATTTTGAATGACCCAGAGTTTATAATGAACTCATACTCTAATAAGAAAAGTTAAATGTAGGTATATACACAGAGTCAAATAAAGAAAGATGGTTGGTCAGCATTGTTGATCCCACAAAATAGTAGAAAGGGTCTTCAGCATAAGCTTTAATACTGCTGGAACACCAAATTGTATTAGCGGGATGATAGACAATGGATTGCATTGTCACCAAAGTTTAAAGATTACATCATTTTGGTGGGCAGCATCTAATTGCAAAAAAATAAAAATTCTTGTGGTTAGATATCCACTTAAATGTTATTAATGTAGTAAGCGGAAAAAAAAAGAGTAAGTGAAATTAAGCTTTAAAAGGCAAATAGCTTCAATACCTGCTGCTTACATTGAGTTCTCCTGATGAACATCAGCCAGGCCTCCTGCATCTCAGCAAGATCAGGTGGCTGATTGTTCAGAACTGGTCACCTTTTCTTTCTTTCTTTCTTTCTTTTTTTTTTTTTTTTGCAGTTTTTGGCTGGAGCTGGGTTTGAACCCCCCACCTCCGGCATATGGGGCTGGCGCCCTACTCATTTGAGCCACAGGTGCCTCCTGTGGACACCTTTTCTTAATCTTCATTTTTTTTCTAGGTTTGGGGAAGTTGTCTTAACCCCAGTAATGTATCAAGATAAATATCTCTTCAACTCTAAGAAGGCATAAATCAATGCTAGAAATAAAGAACCATGTCAGATCTCCAGTGTTGCTAATGATATGTTAAAACAGAATAGAATAACTGTTTACTTTGTTTACTTCAGCTGTTTACATTAGCTGTTAATTTTGTTTCTGTAAGAGTATAACAGTTTTTGATCATATGTTATTTTATAAGTTAGTCAATTTTAAATTTAAGTACTTCATAATAAAACTTTATTTAAATTTAAATTATAGAACCTCTGAGGTGGGCAGTGTATCAGATAGCAGCTTACTCAACCTTTCTTTTTATGTATAGAGCAACTAACAGTAAAAGTTAGTTTGTCCAAACCTGTAAAGATTCTCTGACTGAAATGCCCTGAGAGGTGCTTAGCTGTAATGGTGGGGTCCGTAGTTTGCTCCTTTTACCACTCTTGTCTCAAAAAGTGGAGCCTTCTAATACTACAAAATGATTTATGAACAATGAAGCTTTGGAGTGGTTCAGAAGGAAAGTTGGAGTAACTCCTGCTTAAGCCAAGAGTCTTTGTAACACATGAATTGTAAAATAATTCCATTCATAAAGGGAAACTTCAGTGTGTATTGCTCAGGTCTGTGTACACACAGCATATTTATCAGGTTCCCTCCAGTACTGCTTATTCATCATTATTTGCCCCCCTGTTCAATACCTGTATTAGACATTGGCACACATGGCTGTTGAACACTCACATTGTGCTGATGTGCTGTGCATGTTCAGTGCAAATTTGCTTTCATGTCCATGTCTGGCTCTGAACCTCCTTCCTATTTTGTTTTGGTGAAGGGCAGGGGTTACTTTCTTGGCATGTCTCTTAACCAACAAACCTACAGTGCCCATGAGGAGTCAAGTTCTTTTCTTTTTTTTTTTTTTTTGAGATAGTCTCACTTTGTCGCCCTTGGGAGAGTACTGTGGCGTCACAGCTCACAGCAACCTCAAACTCTTGGGTTTAAGTGATTCTCTTGCCCCAGCCTCCCAAGTAGCTGGGACTACAGACACCTGTAACAATGCCTGGTTATTTTTTTTTTGTTATTGTTGTCGTTGTTTAGCAGGCCTGGGCTGAGTTTGAACCCACCAGCTCCGGTGATTGTGGCTGGTGCCCTAAGCCACTGAGCTATGGGCACCGAGCCAGGAATCAAGTTCTTTTGTTAAAATGTCTATATCTACATTTGTTTGTCCTTATTTATGTCTCATTATTTCCCTCCCCCCCCCTTTTAAGCTCACATAGGCTCTTAATGACAGTTTACCATGTTTTATTATTTGATAGGGGCATACATTTATGCCTGTCTCCAGAATGATAAGTGAATTGCTGCTAGAAATATAGTTCCACCTAGCAAATTATTTTCCATCTCTGAGCATTTAGCAGAGTGTGGACATATCACTGGTTCTTAATAAATACATGTTGAATTGAGTTTCTAAATATATATTTGTAATTTTTTAAAAAAGTTCTTATATTTGAATATGTTGTAGTTTTCAAAGCACTTTCACATATACAACCTTATTTACTTTTCCTGGCAGATTTATTAGATAGTAAAGGCAATTATTCCCTTCATTGTTAAATGATAAAATAAGAACTTAAAAAGACAACAGTGTAAAAACTGGTGATGCCTTTGTTTCCTGTCTAGTGTAGTTCCTTCTCTTTCAGTGGAGAAAGTTTTGACTTTTTGACATCTCTGTTAAGAATATGTCCTGTTTTTCTTCATGCCTGTCTGAAGTTATTTTGACTCCCTTATTTGTAACAAGAATTTTGTTGGATCTTGTAGGTACACAACAAGGGTCATAGATTGATATGAAAACTCCTTGTCAGCATATCCCAACCACTAATTGATTGTTGTTTAATATATGGTTTTCAAAGACATTTACCTTCTGTATCAGTTCTATTTGTTTAGGAGTAAATGTCAAGAGTGCTCTGTTCAGAAAATTCTGAGGACTATTTAGTTCTAACCACAAAGTGTGTAGTCTTAACACAGATCAGGGAACGAGGATGATAGGAGTAATTTTGCCTTGTATTTATCATTTGAGTAATAGGTCAGCTTTTATTTCAAGCCAGTACCATTTGATGGACATTCCTAATGTACCTATGTAAATTTCCTATATTTTCTTAGCTGAAAAGAAAAAAAAATGACACTTCTGGGTATCAGGGTGATTTTCTAATTAGAAGGGACCATCCCTGTTTTTAATATACTTTCTCTATCCTTAACTCTTACAATAGGGCTCTGTGCGATTGGCTTTTTGGCTAACGTTTATGGTTTGGCTATAGTTTTTGTACTGACTTAGGTTGAACCATTTATTCAGAATTTAACATGTTAAAGCTAAACAGGAATTAAATCACTGATATAAAATTATGTCTTTATTAAAGATAGTCTTATTAGGTTTATATATACAGGCAATCCCCAGGTTATGAACAAGATAGCTTGTGTGGTTTTGTTTGTTCTGAAGTTGAATTTGGATGTAAGTTGAAGCAGGTACATTTGCCTCTTACCTACCATTCATAAGTGCGAGTCATAGGTCAGTTGGGTGTTTGCAACTCAGGGACTTATAATAGCCTCTGTTTATAAGTTATACGTAAGTTGGATGTTTGTAACTTGGGGTCTACTCATGTAAAAGTATGGATGTACACAGGCTAAGGCCTGAAACACAGTGAATAGTCTTAAGTACGTTTCTCCTTCCTTCCATTTCACAAACACTCGTCCCGTGCTGGGAGTGCACCAGACACCAGTGCTTATCACTGGGGATGGCAGAGTGGCAGAAGGCCGCAGAATCCCACAGTTGTACAGCCTACAGTTCAGTGGAAAAGTTAGTAAATGTTTTAGAATTCTGTCTTTCCTTTCTTTGGTCAACTGTTGTCATTTTTTGTTATTTGAAATAAATTTTAAAAATACACTCATCAGTAAATGGCAATAGCCACATTGTTAGGAGACCTTTCCTTCATCATGCTTCATTTTGAAGTAGAAACCCCATCTCAGACATTATTTTCTTATTTACTTATTTTATATTATTTTAATTGATGATACAGGGAATCAACCCTTACAATTCACCCAACATTGGTAAGTTAACGATGTATACTGAAAAAGTATTGCAAACAGAATAAACCAATGGATTTGTTAATTAATCTTTCCTTCCATGAATATTTGTTCTGCTTTTGTCTGTATCCATAATAAATAAAATTTGAGGAATACAGAGTTAAAGAATTTATATATACGTTGATTCATTAGAAAATGTCTGGATGTTTCTTTTGATTTGACTCTAATTCACATTTTTTTTCAGTTTCTTTGTGTATCTATGTTTCATAATTATGACTTAAATCATTTTCTAAATGAACTGAAAATTCTTCATCTTTCAGATCTTGACAGAGCAAGTGTGTACTCAAGTTGTACACAAACCGCATCCAGAGCCAGATTCTACAGTGAAAATTCAGAATCCAAGTGAGCAAATGGCATTTCTTTATTATAATGCAGACGTAGGAGGCTGATTAAAAACTTTCCTTACCTTGTAAAACATTGTAGTATTTACTTAGTTCACAACACTATACTAGTGCCAAGTAGTTGGTTGAAAACTTGTAAATTCTAGCTGCTCGGGAGGCTGAGGGAAGAGAATTGCCTAAGCCCAGGAGTTGCAGGTTGCTGTGAGTTGTGACACCACCACACTCTACCCAGGGTGACAGAGTGAGACTCTGTCTCTACAAAAAAAAAAAAAAAAAAAAAAATGGTAAATTCTTTTTGAGTTGAAAATATGATATAGTTATAAATCCTCAAGTTTTTGGTTTTTTTTTTTTAACCAGTGATTCTTAAGGTGGTGGCAACTTTATTAAAAAACTCTACACCAAGTGCAGAACTGATGGAAGTTCGTCGCTTATTTTTATCTGACATGATAAAACTTTTCAGTAACAGCCGGGAAAATAGAAGGTAAGCAGTTTGAATACTGTAAGTAATCTTCATTCTATAATTCATCTTTGTTTCTCCTTAATTTTCAACACTCTTCAAATAAAAAAAAGTCAAGTATTTCTAATATTGCTAAATACTTTAAATCATTAGAAAAGGCATCATATGTTTCTTTGATTAAAATTTATATTCAATATAATTCTACTTATTTTTATATGATTTGATTTAATTACATGGATATTATAATTATAGATGTATACATAAAACCTTAAAATGTATGGTTCCTTTTGGGGGTACCTGTCACCAACAGTACTTTTATTTTTTTATTTTATTTATTTATTTATTTATTTTTATTGAATGGTAACTATGTACATTAATGCACTTCTGGGGTACAGTGTGGGGTTTTCACATGCAGTCTAAAATACTTCCATCAAACTGGTCAACACAGCCTTCATGTCATTTTCTCAGTTATTGTTTTAAAACGTTCACATTCTACTCTTAGAAAGATTCACTTGTACCCCTCAACAGTACTTATAGTTGTAATTGTGTTATATCTGCCCATACTCATCTATGCTTTTCCTCCAAGGTAGTCTTAAAACTTAACTGTTGTCATGCATTTTTGAGCTGGTTAGCTGGGTCATAGGGATGCAGACTGTGAGTTCCCTGGCAGTCACTGCCTTAGTCTTTATTTAACACACACTGTCTGTTGTGTGCAGAGCACTGTACTGCACAGGGAGTCTCAGCACATAGTCTCAGTACCTTTGAGTGGGAAAGACAACCACAAGGCAGTGATTAATTTGTAGTGTATTCAGTGCATGGTAAGTGTTAGCACTGAAAAGAAAGTAGAGAAACAGGAAACATGACTGGGTAAAGTTAGGAAAGTGATTTTGAATGATCATTAGAACTTTAACAAGTAAAGAAATATGGGCAGTCATTCCTGGTATCAAATACAGAATATGCAGAATGTCCTTGTGCTTTGCTTTACCTAGGTCAGATCATCTTTTCATTTTTTTCCCTAAATTTCAAATTAGCAAGTTCTAATTTAATTTAGGTATTTCTGATGATATCTTTTTCTCTTCTAGGTGTTTATTGCAGTGTTCAGTGTGGCAGGACTGGATGTTTTCTCTTGGCTATATTAACCCTAAAAACTCTGAGGAACAGAAGATTACTGAGATGGTCTACAATATCTTTCGGATTCTTTTGTATCATGCAATAAAATATGAATGGGGAGGCTGGAGAGTCTGGGTGGACACACTCTCAATAGCTCATTCCAAGGTAACCAGGGACTTCATATTTTTTTCATCAGTGGATTACATGGCTATAAATACTCATCTGGTGCCATCTTGTGGGCATCTTGGATTTTGGCACAGTCTTTTATCTATTCTCTTTTCTGTTTTTCCTCCCTTGGTTCTTAGGTGATTAGAGCTTGAAAGTATGTTTTAGATCATTTAATTCCTAATTCTAATTAGGAATTTTACCCCCAAAGGTGTACCACTTCTATTTCATAGCAGATCTGAGAACTTGACTCTGAGCCAATTGCTCTTTTAACAAAGAATAATATTTCATGAAATTGTTTTTAAAGTGTATTTGAAACACATTTTTAGAGTTGTCTGTGAATGTTTACATTTCCCAGTGAGTTATAAATGCATTTAAGGTGCTTAGGTTTAGAGATAATTTTGATTGCATTATCTTTTATTTTAAACCTTAAGACTGTATGTCTATACTTTAAGTATTTGCTCTTTGGTAAAGTGAAGTAGTGATTTAAGGCATAGAAGTATATGCATACTAGATTCTGTAAATTCAGAGTTGCAAGTTGTCATCATGTAATGTCAGAGAAGAAGCATGGGTGTCAGAAGTTTGGCTTTTAATCCTGTCTGGGCAATAATTGAGTTTTGTGATTCTAGGAGATCATTTAATCCTTTTGAACAGGGGTTAATTTTTTTTCAAGGGGATAGATAGTAAAATATTATAGGCTGTGTGGGCTGTGCAGGTTGTGGTGCAACAACTCAACTCTGTTGTGCAATGTGAAAGCATCCATAGAAATATGCAAGTGAATGAACGTGGCTTTGTTCCCATAAAACTTTAGTTACTAAAACTGATCATCAGATTTGGCCCCTAGGTGATAGATTGCCAACTCCCACTGTTGACACTTGCTTTCTCTTTCTGTAAAATCATGATCATCTTTAAAGGAAAGTCTCTCTCAAGTTAAAACTTTGTTTCTCTATCCTTTAAATTCAAATTAATGTCACCTGTGTCTATCAGAAAGGGTTTCAAATTTTTAAAGAGCTTTTATTTCTGTAATGGCTTCACATTTTCTCACATATTAACAGCTCACATTTAGCATTGCTTTAAAAAATTTGAGAATAGCAAAGAAAATAACATTGCAAATCTCTGTGTACAGAATATATTTCCTGATTATACCGAAACAAACATATAAATAACAAATTCATATGTAAGAATAAAACTGTGATTTTTTAGCAGTTTATAAATATATATTTATAGATGTGTTTGAATCTTTTGTTACAGTAGATTCATGCATGAGCTTAAATCTGTTGTAGTAATAACAGATATAGTAGTAATAATGTAGTAATAATGTAGTAATAATCTTTTGTTACAGTAGATTCATGCATGAGCTTAAATCTGTTGTAGATGTGTTTGAATCTTTTGTTACAGTAGATTCATGCATGATGCTTAAATCTGTTGTAGTAATAGTACCTTGGAAATTGTATACAATTAGCTACCATTTCTCTGGGTAAGCGTCAATAAATGTATGGAAGTTGATCAGCATATTAGGGTAACACTGAAATATCTAACTTAGAAAACATTTGAATATTGCTAGCATACCTGTGTGATTTGGAGGCAAGTCTTAGAATAAGTTATATATATGGCTACAATTGTTGATTATTACTAATTACTTAATTAAATTAAGTACTTTTTTTTTTAGGATTAACACATACAAACTTGTAAAGCTTAACATTTCTGGTGCTGCTTTTGCAATTGCCATAATTTTATTTGTGTGATTATTTTTCGACATA
Source organism: Galagoides demidoff (assembly GCA_963574575.1). Taxonomy (NCBI): domain Eukaryota; kingdom Metazoa; phylum Chordata; class Mammalia; order Primates; family Galagidae; genus Galagoides; species Galagoides demidoff. Next base: position 39,447 of record CAUYQV010096897.1, read on the forward strand.
CACATACAGAATGCCTTAATCTTTGCTTTCCTTCCTCTTCAGGTCACTTATGAAGCACATAAGGAATACCTAGCTAAAATGTATGAAGAATATCAAAGACAAGAAGAGGAAAACATTAAAAAGGGAAAGAAAGGCAACGTGAGCACCATCTCTGGTCTTTCATCACAGACAACAGGAGCAAAAGGTGGACTGGAAATCCGAGAGATAGAAGATCTTTCCCAAAGCCAGAGTCCAGAAAGTGAGACAGACTATCCTGTCAGTACGGATACCCGCGACTTACTCATGTCAACAAAAGTGTCTGATGATATTCTCGGAAGTTCGGATAGACCAGGAAGTGGGGTACATGTAGAAGTGCATGACCTTTTAGTTGATATAAAAGCAGAGAAAGTGGAAGCAACAGAAGTAAAGCTTGACGATATGGATTTATCACCGGAGACGCTAGTAGGTGGAGAGAACGGTGCCCTTGTGGAGGTTGAATCTTTGCTGGATAATGTATATAGTGCTGCTGTTGAGAAACTCCAGAGCAACGTACATGGAAGTGTTGGTATTATTAAAAAAAATGAAGAAAAGGACAATGGTCCATTGATAACATTAGCAGATGAAAAAGAGGAACTTCCCAATAACAGTACATCATTTCTCTTTGATAAAATACCCAAACAGGATGAGAAACTCCTCCCTGAACTTTCAAGCAATCACATTATTCCAAATATTCAGGACACACAAGTCCATCTTGGTGTTAGTGACGATCTTGGATTGCTTGCTCACATGACTGGTAGTGTAGACTTAACTTGTGCATCAAGTGTAATAGAAGAAAAAGAGTTCAAAATCCATACAACTTCAGATGGAATGAGTAGTATTTCTGAAAGAGATTTAGCATCATCGACTAAGGGGTTAGAGTATGCTGAAATGACTGCTACAACTCTGGAAACTGAGTCTTCAGGTAACAAAATTGTACCAAATATTGATGCAGGAAGTATAATTTCAGATACTGAGAGATCCGATGATGGGAAAGAATCAGGAAAAGAGATCCGAAAAATCCAGACAACTGCGACCACACAAGTAAGCTATCTTGTATAGGTTATACCAAGAAGAGTCATTGGGTAGATACTGAATTGATAGCACCAAAGCAGAGTAAATTTCTTATCAATTACATCATATTTTTTTTCAATCATGTTATTGTAGTAATGTATGGAATTAGTAGTATGGTTGCATACATATAAGAAATTAGAAATAATTATATTTCCAACTCTGACACATTCTTTTGTCTAACTTTGCTTAACCTCTCTGGGCCTAAGTTTCCTTGTATAGTATAAGAGTTCATATTCTATTAAAATATGGTCTCTGTAAAATATTAAAATATAAGGTCTCTACCAGTTCTAACCATTTATGACTCAAGTACTCAGGTCTTCATTCTGAATACTTGATTAATTTTGACCTTTTAAGCTTCGGGTCTGGGCCTCTTGTTTCTATTATAGAAAAGAGGACTTGGAGCCCAGATTAAACTGATACAATGAAGGGGAAGGGAAGAGGCAACGATTATTTCTCGAGTGCCTAGTATGTTCCAGGTGCTGTGCTATATATTTTTAGATTTAATCCTTAGAACAACTCTGTGAGGTAGGTAACATGGCTGAGAAAAATTAAAATTATTAGAAGTGAGAATTTTTTTTTTTCCCTCAACCACCTGGATAGAAATTTGTTATGAGAAAACTTAGGTCTGGTGATTGTGAAATGTTAGTGCTTCAGTTTTTGCCTCACCAGAGTAAAATTGAAAACAGGTAACGTTTTCTAATATGGATTTTAATTGGTGAGATTTAAGTTAGGACTTCTTCCTTATCTTCCAGACTAAACAATACTTTATGGTTGTGAATTTAAGAAATTTTCACGATACTTTTACCCTTAATGATTTGGGTTTTTTTTTCATCTGTGTGTTTCATTTGCCTTTTAATGTCATTGAAGATAAAGTCTTTTCATTATTTATAAAGAGTAAACCAAACCCTACTTGTGTCTTTGTACTCAAATCAGAATCCTTAACAATATATTCTGTGTGGGAAAGGTAACTTTAGTTGTTCTCTACCTGCCAGTTTCCATTTCTGTGCCAGTTGCACTGCAGTGATAATTGGCAGGGGATGAGGATATTGAATTAGGTGCAGATGTTAAATAATGGAAAACATGTATTGTTTATTGGACAGTAAGCTTGCCTGTTGAACACACTAGGCTTGCCTGTTTTTCACTTGGAGTTCATAGGTATTTTGCTAGTTTGTTTTCTAATTTGTCACCTGTTTGAGGTATTATGAGTGAAAAAGACTTTGAAATTGACTTGAATCTGTTCAAGTAATATTTCTAATGTTGTGTTTTATTTACAGTTAGTTGATGGCATAAATCTAGTAAACTTCACTTCATATATACTTATTTCCTTAAACAAGTGAAGTGGTGTACTGGGAAGACCTCAGAAAAGGGTAAAGAGGATCTAGTTTTCCATGTGAACTTTCCTGTTAACCATAGGTATTTGGATACCTTGACTAGTTTCTGCAACAGCAAAATAGAACCAACAATCTAGCCTTTTCAGCTCAAAAAGGTTTGTGTGCAAGAAATCACCACGTGAATAATATATGTGAAACATTTAACCTACTAATGTTATATGCAAAAGCTTTACTCACTTTTTATGCTCACTGTTTCATTTTGAAATAAGGTATTTATTTTGTATTCCACAAAAGTTCACCTTTTTTTTCTTTAGGCTGTTCAGGGTAGGTCAATTACCCAACAAGACCGAGATCTCCGAGTGGATTTAGGATTTCGAGGAATGCCAATGACCGAGGAGCAGCGGCGCCAGTTTAGCCCGGGTCCACGTACTACAATGTTTCGTATTCCTGAGTTTAAATGGTCTCCAATGCATCAACGGCTTCTCACTGATTTGCTATTTGCATTGGAAACAGATGTACATGTTTGGAGGAGGTAGAGATATTTCCTTTTTATGAATGGAAAGCAAAAATTAAAATCTGTCTGTTCTGTATAAAAAAAGATAACAAAAAAGTTTGACATGTATGTTTTTAGAGGCTGAAGTTTTGAGCAGTTAGTGAATAGCAGTTCAAATATAAACACTGAAAGACAAATCTATGTAAATTAAACCATTACCTTTCTTAATTTTAGATTTAATTTTCGAATAGCATATACAAAAAAATCAATTATGAGACTATATCCTCTGCGTGTGTATGTATGAAAGTTGATGACTGTAAGTAACAGAACACCCCGCCATTAGCAACTTCAGCAGTTAGTAGCATGCCATTCTTAGAGCTCAGCTGGCTTCTCTGCTTCTGCAGGTTCTCCTGTCAGGATTCAAGGAGGCTGCTTCAGCCCCCAGCATCCGTTCAGCAGAAGAAACTTGCCCAAACCAAAAGGCAGGATTACTCTTCTTCCTCCTCTTCTAATTTTCCTCTCCCTCTTATTCCTCTCTCTCCCCTTTCTGCTCTTTTGCCTTTTCTTCTTTTCTCTCTTTTTAAAGAGCCTCTCAAGAAATGTTCCTATTATGTCTCATGAGCCAGCAGGATTATATGGACCAGGACTGATTACCTTGTAACGGAGGTGGGGCCAACCTTCCTGTACTCAATTCAGCTCAATAACAGAGCAAAATCTAGATAGTGTTAGCAGAGAAGTCATGACTAATATTATGTCAGTGGAGTCTGCTGTAGAAAGTTTTTACTTTTGATTTTATTTAATCAGCTTGTTCTTAGACTTACATGTTTTCATTACTGTTGTTGTATGATACATTACCTAGAAATAGTAACTCCGGAAACCGAAATACTAGGTAATAATAATATATTACTATTAACTCAAAGATCAGAGTATGGAGATAAATAATCTTATTTACTAATTATAATTATAATTATTATTATAATATTATTAGCCCCCAGGTGATAATCAGCCTTTCTTCCATCCACACGCGATGTCTCTTTGTTTTCTTTCTTGAGCTCTTGAGAAATTCCTCCAGATGGAATTCAATATAAATGAAATTTTCAAAGATAGCACTTTATTTGTAAGATAGTGAAGAATGTCTTGATATCCAAGATAAACACTAATAGTTTTTCACAATTCTAAAACGATGAGAATCATTGATGCAAAATTGATCATGGACTAATCTCTTTTTTCATTTTTCCCGTTAGAAAATATTTCATATTTTTGACTGACAACAAACAAAAGCAGATATATATGTATATAAATATATATATTTAAATATGTATTTGTGGGGGCATGTACATTACATGTTTTATTTTGGAAAATCTCACTGCCAACCTACTATGAGATCTTTCTTGCCTTTTATTTAAATGATAAATTCTTGAATTTTACTGAATTATTTATATTCCCCTACCATGTCCCTTTTGTGACTAGGAGGATGCATTTTGCATATCGGTAGTCAAAGGTGTGTCATTGGTGATATGACAAATTGAAACTGTGTAAAGATGAAGCTTTCATAATTTTTCAGGGCTTTCATTTCAATTTTTTTTATTTATGAAGTTTTGTGGTTATGTTTTGAGTTTCCATATTATCTTTAATATTAGACGCATACTTTGTATATTTAAAGGTTTTGCCTTTCACCACAAAACAATCACTTTTGGCCAAAAAAAAAATACGTTTAGCCAAATTCATTGACCTAGCCATGTCTTAAAATCTACTTAATACTGTATTTTTCAAGCAGAGATAAAGTAATTAATTAATATAATTGGACATAAAAACCTTGAAGAGATGAATACTTAGTTTTTGTAATATAATACTTCAGTTGTAAATTGTTATCCTTTCTAATAACTCCAATTTAAATTTTTCTAGCTCTTTTCAATATATTGTGAATATTTTTTACTTTAAAAATGTTATACTAAATAAAACATGTAAACACCTGATTTGTAAGCAAAGTAACTATTCATTTGTTTTCCTTTATGTTATTTTAGCCATTCCACAAAGTCTGTAATGGATTTTGTCAATAGCAATGAAAATATTATTTTTGTACATAACACAATTCACCTCATTTCCCAAATGGTAGACAACATCATCATTGCTTGTGGAGGAATTTTGCCTTTGCTCTCTGCTGCTACATCACCAACTGTAAGTACTTTGCCTCCATCTAGTGGTTATACTTTATAATTACGTGACTTGAGCACTTAAGTCAGCGATTCTCAATCTGTGGGTCACCACCCACAGGTACTGTATTAAAGGGTTGCGGCATTAGGAAGGTTGAGAACCACTGAAAGTGGTAGTCATAACTATAAGAAGTGAATTTTAACCAGGCCTATTCTATTAATCCATTAAATTTATATATCCATTAGAATTATTCTGATAAATACTTCTTGTAAAGAGCTGTAACTTTAAATGATTTCACTTTATTTTATTGCCTACCTCTTCAAAACTGTAATATAAAAAAACTTAAAATTCTTGACATTTAACATTTTCATCTGACTATCTACTGGTTCAACATTTATTTTTAAAAAATCTAGCATTGCCTCTATTTGTTTCTTTATAAAAGATTGATATGTATTAAAATAATACGTTTGAAAAACACCTAGTGGTAATTATGTACTTCACTTAAAATACAATAGAACATGTTAACTTTATATATTAGTTGTCATTTTAAAATATATTTGATTTGTACCAAAGTAGACTCCATACCTACTCGCTGAAATGTGAAAAAAATATAGAACTGTGCTTTCCATATTACCCATGTTCTTACTGCCATGTTGGAAACTCATCCTTAAATACAGAAAGTATACATTTGCCAGAGATAACACTGCTGTTTTATTAAGATCTCTATTACTTGATGAGACAGTGTTTTCACATTGATCTCTGACTTTAACAAGTTTTCTTACTATGCTTTTGTCAATGCCACTTACCTCCAGGGCAGCATGGAAGCTTCAGTATTAGCAGCAACATTTTGTATCCTCACACACACCTCCACGCACATTCACTCTATTTTATCCATGAATTTACTCGTGAGGCCACAAAGGCAGCCAGCCTAGTTTAGGAGAGGATGCATCAGAGAAGGTCATTCTTAGGGCTTTAATCAAATGAGCAGCTAACTCAAGGAAATGGGGCCGGGAAGAGGAGTATAAATAGTTGATAGTGTATAAAGAGAGCAGGTATCAAGAGTTTCACATTCCATTCCTTCTCTTTAACCTCTATTTCCCTCTTGTGATTTGTACCAAATTCTGGTATATGTGTGATTTTAAAAATACATTCTGTAGCCAGACGTTGTGGTGGGCCTCTGTAGTTCCAGCTACTTGGGAGGCTGAGTCAAGAGAAAAACTTAAGCCCAGGATTTTGAGGTTGCTATGAGCTATGACGCCATGGCACTCTACTGAGGGTGACAAAGTGAGACTCATGTCTCAAAAAAAAAAAAAAAATTCTGATATTGAGACATGGAGAACATTATTAAAATTTTATACATCACAGACTAAATAAATCCTTTGGCATTTTTTATCATATAAATTTTGGTTTATGTCTCATCAATTAGCATTTATTATATATATTAAATTAACTTTGAAATGTAATATTGCATGTCTTAAAATATTGTGCAAAACAAAAACTGATCTTTATATAAACAGTTTAACTCTCAGTTATTAAAATTTGCATAGGTTTGAAACATTCACATGACTAGTGTTCTAAATTTTAAAACCAAAGATTCTTAACTATCAAAATAGAGAAAATACTAAATTAATGAAGTAATTTTTAATTATGATTTTTTTTTCTGATACAGAGTTTCACTTTGTCACCCTTGGTAGAGTGCCGTGGTATCAGAGCTCACAGCGTCCTCAACTCTTGGGCTTAAGTGATTCTCTCATCTCAGCCTCCCAAGTAGCTGGGACTATAGGCACCGCTACAATGCCCCACTATTTTTAGAGATGAGATCTCTCTCTTACTCAGGCTGGTCTGGAACCTGTGAGCTCAGGCAATTCACTGGCCTTGGCCTCCCAGAGTGCTGGGATTTCAGCTGTGAACCACCATACCCAGCCCTAAACATTATGGTTATATACTCACCACCCAAATTTATAATGAATTTACAATAAAGATACTGACATTTTGAGGTTGGACTCCCAGAATTATTACCCAAGCAGTTTCATCCACTATAGATTGGAATTTGAAACTGCTTACTGCTTCCGTTGTTCTCAATAGACTCAGGAATTCATTCAACTGAGGAAATGTTTATTTATTTCTCTGTTTCCATATTTCTGTTATTTTGGTCCATTAACTGATTGTACCTGTGCCTAGTTATACAATGTACCTGATTTTATGTTCTTTGAATGAACTGATTTCTTCGAAGAAATATCCAGAACCATTCTCCCCCTTCATATCTGGTAGAACCAAGATTGGTGCTAACCGCTGGGTGTTGTTTTTGTGTTATTGAATTGTGTAGTACTCGTGATAGAAGTGGAAGTGTAGTAGAGGGAAAAGTTAGGAAAGAAGTAGGAATTTGAGTAAAACAGGAAATTAGAACTAAAAATATGGCTTTTTAAACATATATTTAAAATGTTAAAAGCCAGAAGAGAACTTTAGAAGAGATAAATGTGAAAAGAAGCATTGGCAACTTACAGATTACCGAAGGGAATCAATGCTTGATACATAAGAGAGATAGAAACATTTGAAACTAATATTTGGGTGCTCCTATAATTTTGTTTAGATATATAGAGTTTTAAAAATACTTATATATTAATATGCAGGTATGCAGTTTTTGAATAAATAGAAGTAATGATGATTTGTGGCAGTAGTTGGCAAACTTCTTCTGTGTGAGGCCAGATGGTAGATATTTTAGGTTTTATACGCTGTGTGGTATTTGTCCCAGTTGTTTAACTCTGTGGTGGCAGCACAGAAGCAGCCATAGACAATATAGCAGAACCTCTGTAAGTTGACTACCCAAGGGACTGCAACAAACGGGCCAACATAGGGAGGTGGTTGGCTTTAGGAACTTCCACTCAACTAGTGAGAGGAGAACTAGGCTTGCTGTACTGATATGTACATGTAGTTTACTTACACAACTTTTATTAGACATTACTGTACAAAATCATGCATAATCAAGAAGTAAAATCATACATACCTTATCATACAAAAATCAATAAATTTACTATTTTCACATGGTTTAATCCCTCTTTCTGAAAAAAAGAGTCAATCTTGGTCTGTTTCTTACTCTTACTACAAACTTTAAATGGAGAAAGCACTCTCGGTGCTAGATACCCACTCAGCCTACTTCAGTGTTTTTTAACAGCTCATTACCTCAACTGTATTATCAGATAACTGACTTCTTCTTTTGGAGTCTCTATAATTTCTGTATCATCAGTTCCTTCTTCCACTTCATCAGCTGCTTCATGCACTTTTATGCTGGTCTGTATTTTGGTGAATGTTGCCTGGACAATTGCTTCTGGGTCAGGTTCATTACAGTGTTGCCACCTCATCATCCATTGCAACAAAACCTTCAAAATCTACTCCTTTGAATTCTGCTGTGGGAAATGAACTATCTGATGAGGCCAAAACTTCGTGCTCTTGGGTTGTGACAAATCCAACTTCCGTGAAACACTTCTATACTGTTTCTGGTTGAACTTTCTTTCAAGCAGAACTGATCCAGAGGACAGCATCCTGAGTGTTAACTTACACAGTGGAAGAAACTGCTTCTATAGGCAGACCACATTACTAAAACACAAACCTGTTTCTTAGTAAGGACCCACTGCAGGAGCTAGGGTCAGCAGTGCATTTTCAATGTTTTGATGATGCCATAGACAAGAGGTTGTATTTTTTAGGTTGTATTTGGAGGCAGAAATTTCAGCGTTGTATTTGTGAGATGGTTCCTTTGTGTGTGGTCAGCACAGTTGTCTACTGTCAGTAGAATAGACCATTTCTTCTTTTTTCGTTTGATACCCCTTGCCTATTCCTCAAATAGGTCATCAATCATCCATGCTGATTTGTTTGATCTCCAAGTGATGGGGAGGTCTTCAGGCCACAAGTTCTTGAATATGTATGGCATTGCCAATTTACAAATCCCCAAGGGACTTAGCTTCTCTCTGCTTGAGCTAGTGGGAAGCAGAACTGTGACAGGTTCTTTGCAAAGTTTTCCACTCTTATCTCTGTCACCCCTCATGATGAGGCTCCTGTTAGGGATCACCTTCAACAAGAGTCTACACTTGTCAGTGATTAAGATGTCATCTTTGAATCCTCGTGTGAAGTGGGGGAGCTTTTTCATGAACTCTTTACAATTTCCACTGGAACTTCAATAGATTAACCACACAAGAATTTCTAGGAGATCTCCTCTCACTGAGTGTTAAGTTTCTAAAGCCTACTACATGAGGCTTGGGAATCTGCCATCCTAAATTCTTGTGGGAATTGTTTTGCAAATTCATGGCTCCTCAGGCTGGTGATTCGGTTAACTGCCCTCCTTTGTTTGAAACAGCTTCATGTGGCTATCTTGACTTCATGAAGGGAAGCTTTCCTTTTCTGTTTGCCTTACTATATCTCTCCAAATACTCATGTTACCTTTTTAGAAGTTGCTCACTGTGGTCTCGCTAACACCAAAATATTCTGCCATCTTTCTTTGACTGCTGTTTCCCAGATAATGTAGAAGATCAGCCTCTTCAGCATCATCTCTCTGAGTGCTTTTCTTTGGGCCCTCATGTCTTGATTAGCTATAAAATTGTTCGGTAGTTGTAGGGTCTACCTATAATTCAGACCAGTCCTTCATGTTGAAAAAATCTTCTGCAACACATGATAAACAGTAAGATTTTAGTCCTAATCCATTATGTGGTAATAATAAAACATGAAAAAAGAACTTATACTAAAGAAAAAATACAATAAAATTAAGGGGCAAGCCCCCGTCTTCTACCCTTTGGTGTATAGTAGACTGAACTGGTCAGGTTATAGAAGGTAAATTAATACTATGTGTCATAGTCCAAGTGGTCAAGATACAACTTACAGAGGTGGTCAATATATAGAGGTTAGTCTTGCATTGAGTACATGTGGTGTATGGCTGATCTGTGAATGTTAAGTCAACGTAGGGAGGTGGTCACCTGTGGAGGGTCTACTGTACATAAACAGTCATCCATATGTTTTAGTAAAGCTTTATTTAAAAAAAATAAAGGTGGTGGGGCCAGTTTGACCTGTGGGCCACTGGCAGACCATTGGCTTCACATAAAGTAACATCATACTATAATGATTTCTTGTGAAAACTTGATTACTTATTGTGGAGGTTTGAAAATTCAGTAGTTCAAGCTTAAGATAAATTCATTCTTTCATATTAAGCAAGAATTTGACCTTCAAATTTGACATACTAACCATTTATTAAAGTTTAATTTTTAAGACAGTTTTACTGTCCAAAAAATATGTGGTCATTCATTCTATTAGAAGATATATAAACTCTTTACACACAGCCATACATATTTTTTTTGTCACTTGACATTTCTAATGTTGAACTGTATTAAATTTTGAAAGGATAGGTAGAATGCTACAAATTATTCCTTATAATTTCTCATTTAAAAAAATAAAATGGCACAAAGCTCAACCCAGAAATGTATCTCTTCCCATTTCAGATAATAGACTTCTTTTCATCAGAAACAACCTTGTTTCTAAATATCAGTGAGACTCATAGATGAGCTTTTTTGAAGTCATGATTTAATGGAACATGTGTAAGGTTTAGCATAAGACAGATCTGTATTTTCACCTGGGCTTCACCATTTACTAGTTATCACTTCAGCCTGAATTTCTTCCTTTCCTGAAGGGTATTTTGCTTATTCCACGTAGAGTTTATTAGGTAGTATTTATCAAGTGTACTAGATGGAAAAGACTCTTAATGAACGTTTTCTTTGTTGAACTCCTTTGGGAAACATTTTGTCCCTTTTGGGTTAGTATGTATAATTATAGAATAGTTTTCCTGTTCATAAGATTAACCTGCTATTATTCAGAACTCTGATGTTTAAAATATTTGATATAAGTATGGGCGATTAATTTTGATATCAAAATACTCAAATGGTATAATCTTCTCATCTGCTATTTCCATGGCATGGGATTGGCACAGACGTGGTCTATTTTCTGTCCTGGACCCTTATAGGAATATATAGTCTGTACTGGGGATAGCACTGATGTTTGTTCTTCCAGTATCACCAGCATGGAAGAACATTTTGAACTGCTTAATCTTGCTTATAAGGAAGTATTGGAATGGAAAGAAGAGGAGAAAGAATATGCTTTATATTATTTTATTTTATGCTTTGTTTATGTTGATACTGAGGACCATGAATTCATTAATAATACTCTTGAAGAAGCAGGACCTTGTTCAAGTTTCAGTTTTGCTTAGATTATTTAAAATCATAAGTAGCATAAAAATAATTACAAGAGAAGTTTCAAATCCCTAAATTAGAACAATAGTTTTAACTGTGGGAAAAAATATTGGGCCTTTCGACATGTAGTTTGACCAAACTTTGGTATTAGGAAGGAGCATTATGTTTGTTGTTGTTGATTTTTGAGTTAATGTTTCTGTGGCTCAGTTGAATCCTCTCATTCTCTGCTATATTAAGTTGATCATAAACAAAAACAAAGAATTTGAGGAAAAAAATGAAGAAGAGTAAGGAACGTGGATTAACCATAAAATCATTTTGTGATTTTAACTTGACCACCATGGTCAATTATCTAGAACACTGAATGTTTAGAATTTAATTCAATGTCCTATAAAGTTTAATTTTCTCTGCTTCAGAAAAGTAATCAAGACCGCAGCTCTCCCAGTATTTCATAATCATAAGAAAGAAAAGCAGTTTCTTTTTCTGCCCAAGAATGATGACAAAAAATCATTTACTTTTGTATTGTCAGAATATATAGCTAATAGATTTGGAAAAATTACTAATGTTTTTATTTTTGCTTTCATTTTGTTCACCTCATAATACTGGCCATACTTTAGTATTTTTTTCTTTCTTTTTTTTTAATTTTTATTAAATGATAGCTGTGTACATTAATGCAATCATGGGGTATAGTGTGCTGTTTTCATATACATTTTGAAATATTTTTATCAAACTGGTTAACATAGCCTTTATGTCATTTTCTTAGTTATTGTGTTAAGATGTTTATACTCTACTTTTAGAAAGATTCACTTGTACCCTTGTAAGATAAACCATGGAGGTGATCCCACCAATCACCCTCCCTCCACCTATGCAACCCCCTCCCCTCCCATCCCCCCACCCCATATTCTTAGGCTATAATTAAGTTATAGCTTTCATATGAAAGCTATAAATTAGTTTCATAATAGGGCTGTGTACATTGGATACTTTTTCTTCCATTCCTGAGATACTTTGCTAAGAAGAACATTTTCCAGTTCCATCCATGTAAACATGAAGGAGGTAAAATCTCCATCTTTCTTTATGGCTGCATAGTATTCCATGGTGCACATATACCACAGTTTATCCATCCATTCGTGGATCGATGGACACTTGGGCTTCTTCCATGACCTGGAAATTTTGAATTGGGCTGCAATAAACATTCTGATACAAACATTTTTGTTGCAATGTGGTTTTTGGTCTTCTGGATATATACCTAATAAAGGAATCGCAGGATCAAACGGCAGGTCTATTTTTAATTCTATAAGTGTTCTCCAGATGTCTTTCCAAAAGGAATGTATTAGTTTGCATTCCCACCAGCAGTGTAGAAGTGTTCCCTTTTCTCCACATCCACGCCAGCATCTCTGGTTATGGGATATTTTGTGATATGGGCTAATCTTATAGGAGTTAGGTGATATCTCAAAGTAGTTTTGATTTGCATTTCTCTGATGATTAAAGATGGTGAGCATTTTTTCGTATGTCTGAAAAAATATATGCGCCTATCTTCTTTAGAGAAGTTTCTTTTCAAGTCCCTTGCCCAGCCTGCGATGGAATCACTTGATTTTTTTCTTGCTAATATGTTTGAGTTCTCTGTGGATTCTGGTTATTAAACCTATGTCAGAGACATAACCTGCAAATATCTTCTTCCATTCTGAGGGCTGTCTGCTTGCTTTATTTACTGTGTTCTTGGCTGTGCAGAAGCTCTTTAGTTTGATCAGGTCCCAATAGTGTATTTTTGATGTTGCTTCAATTGCCTGGGGGATCCTCCTCATAAAATATTCACCCAGGCCAATTTCTTCAAGTGTTTTCCCTACACTTTATTCTAGTATTTTTGTGGTTTCATGTCTTAAGTTTAAATCTTTAATCCAGTGAGAGCCTATCTTAGTTAGTGGTGAAAGGTGTGGATCCAGTTTCAGTCTTCTACAGTTCACCAACCAGTTCACCCAGCACCATTTGTTAAATAGGGAATCTTTTCCCCACTCAATGTTTTTAATTGGCTTGTCAAAGATCAGGTAATGATAAGTAGCTGGGTTCATCTCGTGGCTCTCTATTCTGTTCCATACATCTACCTCTCTATTTTAGTGCCAGTACCATGCTGTTTTAATCACTATTGATTTATAGTATAATCTGATTTTTGGTAGCGTGATTCCTCCTGCTTTTTTTTAAATTTCTGAGTAATGTCTTGGCTATTCAAGGTTTTTTCTGATTCCATATAAAATGAAGTATTATTTTTTTCAAGATCTTTAAAGTATGACAGTGGAGCTTTAATAGGGATTGCATTAAAATTATATATTGCTTTAACAATGTTGATTCTTCCCAGCCATGAACATGCTATGTTTTTCCATTTGTTAACATGTTTAGCTATTTCTTTTCTTAGAGTTTCATAGTTCTCTTTATAGCGATCTTTCACATCCTTTATTAGGTAAACTCCCAAATATTTCATCTTCTTTGGTACTACTGTGAAAGGAATAGAGTCCTTGACTGTTTTTTCAGCATGGCTGCTATTGGTCTATATAAAGGCAACAGATTTATGAGTGTTGATTTTGTAACTTGATACACTAGTGTAGTCCTTAATCACTTTTAAGAGTTTTGTAGTAGAATCCCTGTAGTTTTCCAGATATACAATCATATCATCTGTGAAAAGTGAAAGTTTAATCTCTTATGACCCTATATGGATACCCTTAATCGTCTTTTCTTCCCTAATTGCGATGGCTAAAATTTCCATTACAATGTTAAAGAGCAATGGGGACAATGGGCACCCTTGCCTGGTTCCTGATCTGAGTGGAAATGATTTCAGTTTAACTCCATTCAGTACAATATTGGCTGTGGGTTTGCTATAGATGGCCTCTATCAGTTTAAGAAATGTGCCCTCTATACCAATTTTCTTAAGTATTCTGATCATGAAGGAATCCTGGATATTATCCAAAGCTTTTTCTGCATCAATTGAGAGAATAATATGGTCTTTGTTTTTTAATTTGTTTATGGGATGAATTATATTTATAGATTTTCATATATTGAGCCAGCCTTGGGATAAAACTCACTTGGACATGGGGTATAATTTGTTTGATGTGTTGCTGGAAACTGTTTGTTAGGATTTTGTTAAATATTTTTGCATCAATGTTCATTAGTGATATTGGTCTATAATTTTTTTTGTTGTTGGGTATTTTCCTGGTTTAGATATCAAGGTGTTGTTTGCTTCATAGAATGTGTTGGGTAGTATTCCGTCTTTTTCAATATTTTGTAAAAGGTTGAGTAATGTAGGTACTAGTTTCTCTCTGAAGGTTTGGTAGAATTCTGACGTGAAGCCATCTGGTCCTGGGTTTTTCTTTTTTGGGAGATTTTGTATAGTTGATTCTATTTCAGATCTTGCTATAGGCCTGTTCAACATTTCCACTTCATTCTGGCTAAGTCTTGGGAGGTGGTGTGCTTCCAAGTGTTGGTTGATTTCCTTCAATTGTCGTATTTCTGGGAATGAAGTTTCTTGTAATATTTGTTAAGGATTTTTTGAATTTCTGGAGGGTCTGTTGTTATTTCGTCTTTACTGTTTCTGATTGATGAGATTAGAGATTTTACTCTTTTTTTCTTGGTTAGATTGCTCAAAGGTTTATCTATTTTATTGACCTTTTCAGAAAACCAACTTTTTGACTTATTGATCTGTTGTATAATCCTTTTGTTTTCAATTTCATTTAATTCTGATCTAATTTTGGTTATTTCTTTTCTTCTGCTGGGTTTGGGATTGGAATGTTCTTCCTTTTCCAGTTGCTTGAGATGTCCCATTAAGTTGTTAACTTCCTCTCTTTCCGTTCTCTTGAGGCAGACTTGTAATGCTATAAATTTCCCTCTTAGGACTGCCTTTGCAGTATCCTAGAAGTTCTGATAACTCGTGTCTTCATTATTTTTTGTTCTAAAAATGTGGTAATTTCCCTCTTGATCTCGTCTCTGACGCATCTATCATTCAGCATAAGGTTATTTAGTTTCCATGTTTTTGTATGCATATGCAGATTCCTGTTGTTGCTGGGTTCAGCTTTTATTCTGTGATGGTCTGAGAAGATGCATGGAATAATTTCTATTCTTTTAAATTTACTTAGGTTAGACTTACAGCCTAAGATGTGATCAATTTTGGAGTATGTTCCATGGACTGATGAGAAAAATGTGTATTCAGTTTTGTGAGGATGAGATGCTCTGTAGATGTCTGTTAGGTCCAAAAGTTGAATAGTTAAATTTAAATCTAAAATGTCTTTGCTAAGCTTCTTATTGGAGGATCTATCCAACACTGCCAAAGGAGTGTTACAATCTCCGACTGTGATGCAGCTGGGAGAGATCAAGTTGCTCGTGCCTGTTAGAGTATCTCTTATAAATTGAGGTGCTTTCTGTTTGGGTGCATAGATATTGATAATTGAGATCTCACCATATTGGGTATTACCCTTAACAATTATAAGTGGCCATCCTTATCTTTGCTTACTTTTGTTGGTTTAAA